>CM046852.1:19266897-19313937 GCA_025618425.1 Heliocidaris tuberculata | reverse complement strand
GACTTCATGACTGTCAAATTTGATAGGAACCAAGTCTTGAAGCTTAATATTACTAGTATTTCTTTTAGTACATTTTGCATACCATATTATGAAACGATTGAATGAATTAAGTGCATGTTAGATGAAGTGCATTAAATACATCTCGGAATGAATTTTAAAAACAAACAAATTAGAATATTCCATAGGGTGGTTTTGACATCGTTATTCTTTGAAGTTACTTTTTTTAATCACTAAAAGTGTTGATTTCATTTGCAGGAAGGCCCTTTTTCACGCATTATTTTTGCAAGGGTATCTGTACAGAGTGGCCATAATTATGAAAACGCTGTTTTTTTCCATAAATTTTCAAACTTTGCAAGAGACACTAGAATAGACCAAACTTGACATTAATTGAAAGTTTTGGCAGCGGGTATCCATCATCGAAATCATAAAAGAAAGCAGAAAGAAGATGTAACAAGGTTTGGATTGTTGCACAAATTATATATATTGGTTATTATGTGTAAAAAGGGCCTATTTGAATTACATCATAATTAACTATTGTGCGCCAACAGGTTAAAATTTATTGTCATTTACTCCCTACTTTTGATCGTGACATTTATTTCCTTGCGAAACCCCTCCGTAGTCGGCGGGGTCGATTATCCTAGGGGTACTGTCCTAGTGGGTAATAGTAATTATTATGATAATTTCATTTTTATATGCGCTGTAGAGAATCTAATAGCTATCAAGAACAAAATTCACAATATTCCATGATTATTGGTTGATACAGATATAATAACATTCATTACATAATAAGTAAGGTAAAGTAGTTTGACTGAATTAACATCGCGAAACGATGGGGGAAAAGTATAATATGATAAAATCATAAAATTTCGAAGCAAGAATCATTATAACATACATAATAGCTAAATGATTAAGATCTTAGGACAGTAGGAATTGTAATATTTGGCATGAAATACTACATCATACAATTATAAAACTATTGGGTGATCATATAGGTGTATATGTAGTTGTCAGAAGGTTATGGTCTTAGGGATAGTTTTCCTAGTGGTAGTGGACCTGTAATGATTGTTCAGGATGATTATTTAAAAGGTAGTTGTGTTAAGGTATTCCATGGAGTTAGTTTTTTCAAGAATCTAAGAGTGTAACCACTGTTCTAATTCTCATAACATAGCGTAATATAGCCCGGGTACCATACCTTTCAATGAAAACTTATTACACTATTTTATGTCTCAACTCTTTGTCCAAATTGAGTAAACACTACATCATGTCTTTGACATATAACCCTTTTATTATATGCAGCTGTCATCATGGTCATAGGGGATGATATAAGATACGATAAACCCTTTATATTCTCAATACCACTCGCTGTGTCAGCACACTTCTATAGGTGAAAGTTGGTAAAAGTGGTAAAATTTCTTCTTCATTTTCCCCATGTATTTTTAAGCATTTTCCCCTCTTTTTTCATTTCTCCTTCTTTGCAAGTCACTCTGCCACTTTTGTGTATTTAAAAACAGAGGACTAAAAGAACATCAAGCTTCATGCTTACAATGCAGCCTTTGTACCTAATATTTATTTATAATGCATTCACCTTTGACCTACTTTATGACTCACAGTTTATACCCATTTATCTATACTGTATTAGAGAAATAAATTTGACACTTATGCGTATGAAAATTCATGTTTGAAAGATGACACAGACACCAATAAATTCAAATTCAAATCAGTCGGAAATAAGGCTTTCACAGATCGTAAAAAACAGTACGTTAATAATCGACAGAGATAATTGTTATTACAATTATATTATCTTTTGGTCATAAACATTTAAAATTCAACTTGAAAAACATACAATCTTTTTTCGTCATCAACATAGTACTACATTTGATAGTAAACATGGTTGTGCATGATGATACTCTTAAAGATTAAGTTTTATGAAACAGACTGAAAATGTAATCATGGTAATTATCGAGAAAAGAAAAACTCTCACCATATTCTGCGAAACGAAAAAGACAAAATGTTTTCCAAATGGGGTGTCCGATGTCAGGTGTGTCAAGTTCTATGCAAGTACACTATCATTATTAAGATTATGATTAGTAGTAGTAGTAAGTAGTAGTAGTAGTAGTTGTAGTAGTAGTAGTAGTAGTAGCAGTAGATGTATTTTCATTATCATCATTATTAAGAAAAAAACTTTAACTTTTGGTTCACTTTGCGCCACTGATTTTTGCAAACTAAAAATGCTTAACTGTTAAAAGTATAACTTAATGATATTTAATAAAAGCTAAAGGAAGAATTGGTCCTATTATACTGACAAGAGAAGACATCAATTTGAACCGAGGCTCATCGCATGCCATTCCTGGGATAAGTTAAGCAATTCAGAAGAAAAAAATTCACTGCCCATAGATAAAAGCCAAAATACATGTGTATTTTCACTAGGTAAAGTGGGAGACAACTGTATGTTCTTGGTTATTTCTAATTTTCGAATTATTAAATGTTGTACCTTCCAAACGTACCTAATTTTAGTCCAGCCATCCGGGCATAAGCCTATTACTATCCGTAGTTCTACACCTTATAATATTAACATCTTCTTTTACCAGTGGCAAAGCTCTAGAAAAAAAGATGGCTTGTGCACTGCACATCAGCCCCCCTCCCCCTCCCACCTCTCTGGGTTTTTTTTTTTTTTTTTTGGTTGTTTTTTTGTTGTTGTTGTTGTTGTTTGTTTGTTTCTTTTTTTTTTTTTAAATCTCCGTCATGTTTGTGAGTTTTTTTGTTGGATAATTCAGAAAAACAAATCTGTATGTGTGAGGAAAGATATCAAACACCCCTCACTTTTGTTCCTATTACTCCTAACCCAATATTTAGACTATATGCGCTAATAGCGATTTAAACTGCTATACATCTGCTGAGGGCGTTGACCCTGTGCTTGAAGATTTGAGTTAACGCCCTTCTATGGCTTTCAACTGTATCTTTACTATCTACTATCTTACTCACCTCTGTGCTATTTCATGTACCTCACAATGTAATATTCCACTATTCAGTTCCGCCACACACCAGTGCTATTCCAATATTCCAGTCCGTCAAATACACATCCAACAAGCCAATGACAAGTGGCAACAGCCTGATTCTACATGAATGTCTAGTTAAGACAGTTTGCATATTGTACCGTTCTTTTTATCTTTTTGGATCGCTATTCATTAAGGCAAAACTGTGTTTGATAATGGAGCACACATATTCTGCAGCTGACTATTCATGGCGAGTGAACCAAAATCACATCTCGACTAAAAATGAGGGGAACCACAAACAGTACAAATTTACCGGGAAGTTTTATGAATAGAAATTCAGCACTGCTCATTGATTTGGAGTGTTTGCCTCTATTGTCATTTTCGTCGAACAGAATAATATACATTATGCTTAAGGCGAAATACATAAACATAGGAACGGGATGCCAGTATGTAGTAAATCTATCTTCCCTTTTTTTTTCACTGATCAAATCTAAATTTTCTTTCTCATTATCTGAAAAAACGTTACTCAATACTTTTATAAGCACAGTAAATCAAAAACAGCTCCATATTGCTGTATGTATTGAGTGAACAATTTTCTAAAAGTATATTTTCCAGTCATCTGCACTGGTTAGATGAGAGGATCAAATTGTGAGAACACACAAAAACAAGAATTTTTACCTTATCAATGTCATCCTATTTCCAATTCCAGAGAGTGCTTTGTAAAATCACATGGAGGGAACAAACACATCTTACAATGGGTGAAAACAGACAGAGTGGGATAGGCTTATCAGATTACAAATGTAACAAGATACGTTTGTAATATGAATTTTATAAATCAAGAAATATACCGGAACACACAATAGAGGGGAGAAACAATCACTCCCTGTTCAAAATGGGGTCTATCAAAGTGACTTGCTCAAAATGGAAACTCGGGTACATCATGAAAGAACTCGCTTTCCAGCTGTCTTTCCCCTCATACAGCATTTTTCGCTCCCTCTGCCCCCAATCCATTTCTCTTTCTTTACTGCTGTGCTCCCAATGAATGCAAATTTATATGAAATGTTATTAACTCAGTTAACGTGGAGTGGCTGAAATTTATTAACATGTACATGTATCTCAGAACAAGAAAAAACGATGAGACAAGCTTTTATGGTTCTCTTGCCATTTTTTTCTTAACACAAACAGAATCTTAACAATAATATTTCCTCGATCAGTTTTAAATTTCAAGAAGAGAGACAAACCTTTATTAGACCAAAAACTATCAGCTACCATGGCTACTGTATGACAAATCGGGAAGTGTACTTCAATGATGAACATATAACTGAACCCAGCATTACTTATACCAAATTGCATGTTCTAGTAACTTATGGTGGGAATGCACACATTTTAATGTCTTAGAATCCTTTTTAAAAAGGATTCTAGGACAACTACCCCCTGGAAAACTACCTCCGGACAACTACCCGCCAGGACAACTACCACCTCCCCCCCCCCCCCCACGACAACTACCCCCCCCCCCCCGGACAATTACTCGGAGATTGAATCTACTGTTTGAACAACGTCAACGGACAAGTTCCTTTTCTGTCATCCAATTATTGTTTGTATAACCTAGTTTCTGTTTGGTCTCGCGTATGACCCGGAACAAATAATATTTATGACCAAAAAGATTTTAAAAAACTTCCTTGTAGGTGTAATATTATCGGTAGCGACAAAAAACGAAATTTGAGAGTGAAGGATTGAACAAAATGGAGTAAATGTAGTAAAGCTTTTTTTAAAATATATTAAGATGGTTTCAAGTCATATTTTCCAATTAATTTTGTTCGAAATTAATAATGAAAATAGACCAAATATATTAGCTACTTTTCTGGAAGTGTATCGAAAGATATCCATTTTCCTTCTTTTTTTTATTTGTTAGAATGTAGTAAACCTGTTTATTTTTTAATATAAAAATGGTTTCATGTCATATTTTGCAATTAATTTTTGTTTGAAATTGATCAAAAGAACGATCAATGAGAAGGTTGATTTCTGGGAGAGATGAAATTGATTTTGTGAGCTTTCTCATTATTTTTATGTCAGTTCGGAAGAAAATCATACCAGAAATGTCCCCTGAAAAGGACTACTCTTCAAATGCCCTCATATTCGAAATATGGCGAGAAATAGCTGACATGTTCGGGTCGAACATTCATGCCACTTGTGTGTGCAGTCCCATATACCCATTTTTGTGTGCAGTACATGAGTCTTTAAGCGAGATTGGGTCTATTTCTTATCATTTTGATGATTCCAAACATCATGGTATTAATCAATCGTATGAAGACACGATCAACATTTTCCAATTGCTTTGAGACAGTTTCTTTCACAATGTAATCGTATGACCAGAAATCAACTTTATATACTTGTTTGTGTTTACGTAGCTCAGAAATCTTTTTTTTTTCCAGTTGGTGTTAATTATATATTAACTACCATGTAGAAATGTTTATCAATTGAATCAATGTAAATAGCAAGTTCCATAGATATTTCTTGGCGTTCCTAACCCGATTTGGTAAGAAACCATATATCTCTAAACTGCTCGGATTGATGTTAAATCATGTCTTATTGGCAAAACAAATACTAGTATGGGGGTGGGTGGGTGTAGAGCCCACAAATGTAAAATCTACCACAAATTTAACTCTTTCAGTGCCGATGTCACATTATATGTTTGACAGAAAAACTTTGCTTGACCACAGCAAAAGGTATATTGTGGTCAATGTATAGCAAAATTTTGAGCATAAATCAAGCATTCTAAATATATGATTATAATTATGTGCTACTACATAAATTTTCTGAGAAAATTGTAGATTTTTAAAAAGATAATACTTTATTTAAATATTAAACAATAGTAAACAAATGAGAAACCCCAAAATAATGGACAAAAAAGAAACTCAAATTTCAATAATTCTTATGCATAAAGTTGGGTAAAGTAATAATGTTTGGTATCATAAGAAAGGGTAATAAATTTCCTACAAGTTTTATACATAACATTTTGTGAAATGATAGATGGTTAATACAGTGCAGACATTGGAAAAGGAAGCACTGATCACGTTTTGATAAAATTTTGAAGAGAGCTAAACGCCTTGGCACAGTAAGAGTTAAGAATAACCACATATTTAAAAACATTGCTCACTAAACCGCCTGTCTCTAATATTCTCTAGTTTGTTTTCTAGGGTAAAGTATCTGTTCCAAATCTTCTATATCTTGGTCCTATTACACGGACTAAAGAATTCGCCAATTGCAACCAATGCACATCTCATGCCATTCCTGGGATAAGTTAAGCAAATAAGCACTTTTTATTCACATGGAGAAAAAATAAATTTTTATTTTCACTAGGTAAAGTGGAAGACAATTGCATGCATGGTATTGTTCTTTTCTAATTATCAAGTTATTAAACGTTTTACCTTCCAAATATACCAAATTTTAGTCCAGCCATCCGGGCATAAGTCTATTGCTTGCTGAATTTACCATGTTTACATGGTATAATATTAACATCTCCCTTTTACCAGTGAATAAGCTGTGGAAAAAGATCGCATGTCCCCCCCCCCTCCCCCCCCCCCCTTTCTCTCTCTCTCTCTCTCTCTCTTCTTTTCTAGTGAGCTCTGTCGTGTTTGTAAGTTTTTCTGTTATATAATTCAGAAAAATAAATCTGTATGTGTGAGGAAAGTTATCAAACACCCTTCCTTTTCGTTGATATTACTCCCTAACCAATATCCTTTTAGACTATATATGCTAATGGCAATTTAAATTGCTGTACATCTGCCGAGAGCGTTAACCATGTGCTTGAAGATTTTTGATAACGCCCTTCTATGACTTTCAACAGTATCTTTACTACCTACTATCGTACTCACCTCTGTGCTATTTCATGTACCTCACAATGTAATATTCCAATATTCCAGTCTGTCAATTACACATCCAACACGTCAGCTAAAATGATAAGTTGCAACCCCCGACCGAGTTTGATCTTTTAATCTTTTTTTCTGCAAAACTGCACTTGAACATATTCTACTGCCGAGTGCATAAAACCCAAATCTCGACTAAACAATAGGAAACCACAAACAGTACAAACTTACCGGGAAGTTTTATGAATAGAAATTAATTGATTTGAAGCGCTTTCCACTATCATGTCTAATTGCCATTTTCGTCGAACAAATTAAATACAAATATGCATTATGCTGTGAAGCGAAATACGTAAATAAACAGCCCCCCCCCCCCCACTTTTTGAGTAGACACGTTAAAAAAAATCTCGGAAAAGAGGCTCGAAAATTGTCATTAATGAGTAAAATCAGATCAGCCCCTCCCCCCCCCCCTTTTAAAACACTCCGCGGCTCCTGTCTCTGTTACGTCTCTTTTATCAATGTCAATTATTTGTGTAAATTATTGTCCAGAAATACAGGCATCTTAAATAAACTCAAACACGAGATACCTCCCAAAATTTTGTTATCCTTGTATACCACTCTATTTTTACCATAATTATTTCAATTACGGAATTCTTGCCTGGGGGAATGGGACCAAAATTCAACTTGACAAGATACTCACCATTCAAAAACGGGCCATAAGAAATATTAATAACGTTGGATTTCTCTCTCATACTAGCCAATTGTTTTTTAAGAATAAACTCTTACGAATCTCAGACATTTATGTGTACAACTTAGGGATATTCATGTATCAGTTATATATAAATGAATTACATGGGATCGTTTCTGCACTATTTATAAAAAAAAACAACAACAAAGCTATCCACCCATACCCCATACGTCAAAGGAACTTTTTCCACTTGCCACGGACTCGAACATATTTGCAAAGAAAACTGTTACATTTTCAGGTCCAAAGTATTGGAATGAACTCCCAACTGAAATTACTGAAGCCACCTCATTGTTTATATTTAAACGGAAATTAAAACTTCTTCTTCTAAATGGTCATGCCATAGAGGCAGAAGCCGACATGTAGTGCTGTCAAAAGAATCTTTTCAATAAGGCCATTTTCCATTTTCATGCCACACCTATGGAATTTATTATGATAGTATGTCTTTTCTTCCAGGGGACAGGCCAATTCACCCGGCCGCCTGCAGGGATTTGTTGCGCCTCAGTGCCATTGTTCTGACTTCTGGGGTGCTCGTTGCGGGCCGGTATGGTGGCCCGTCGCTGGGTGCTGGGGGATGGCTTTTTTCTGCATATTGTTAATTTCTATTTTTATGCCGAAATGCTGACATCATAATCCCGTTACATTGATGCATGCGTGGTTGCTGTTTTATATATGCCGAAATGCTGACATCATAATCCCGTTACATTGATGCATGCGTGGTTGCTGTTTTATATGTCTTTTCTTATGTAGTGCCTTGCGTTAAGCCATGTTCGGTAAAAAGTGAGAATAATGTTATAAATCATGTCAGCACTTTAGTATATATGCTTCAGAAATTGCCATGGCGTACAGGAAATGTTTATTCACCCTAAAAATGTGAATTGTTATATTATTGCTGTAATGAAAGTGACAAAGCCATGCAATACTATTTCTTTGAACGTGATTTTGATTACTGCGACACAATGTTTTGTATATACTCATATTTCTGTATCATGCATTGCTCGTTCGTACTGTTTTCAAATACAATTACAAATATTATTACTCTTTGGAGCCTATAACTCACAAGCGTAGCTTTCTTCTTAGGCTCCTCTATATTTCACTTTTATTCTATCCCAGTCTGTTCAATTAATATTACATGCAAACGCATAGATATGAGGTACTCACCTTCTTTTATTTTCTCTGACAATATATGTCTCGAGTCCCTATTTCTCGGGACTCGGACTCGGACTCGGACTCGAGCCACAAGGACTCGGTCTCGGACTCGGACTCGACCAGTGGTGACTCGTGACTCGGGCGAAAATCGGGCCGAGACCGGTAACGAGACCGGCAGTTTTTTCCATTTTCCGCTTTTAATTTAGCTCAAAAAATTACCCCAGGGCACGCAAAAACCCCGCTATTTTCGCGCACCTTGCTCGATTGAACAGTATTTTAAACATGGACTTTAAAACATCGATTGCCGTAACGGTACGAGAATGTGCACAAATAGATGATAGATGTTAAGATAAGTCGTTTTATGCCCGTATATACTCGTTATACACGAATGACACAGAAAAGTGTTGAAATTGATATTAACCATTTAGAGATGGATTAATCTATAACACACGTTTCCCATAGACCCCAGCCTGGGATATTTTGGGCAGTCTCAAACAGATTACTATTCCACTTGTATTTCAAGCTAGTATTATAAACTACAGTGTTTATAATCTTTTTATCTTTTTACTTGCAACCTATTTTCCTGTGGCAAAAAGTCAAATGTGGCAAAAAGTCAAAGTCAGCAATTGAAATTTTTTGGCAGTGTCAAACGGTTTTATTACGGTTTAACAATTACATTCGTTTTACTTGAGCCACTTAGTCATGTAGTCAGAACCAAAATGAATACTAATGTTGCACTTGTATTACAAGCCATTAAGCCAGTTTAATAAACTAGCTGATACATGTACAAGGGTTTTATTAGGGTTTGAGGATTCATTTTTTTATAACTTTAATCAGCTATTTGATAAGAATGAACTATTGGTGTTCTTGGGGAAATATTATTTTTCCCTCTTTCTTTCCATTTCAGTTGGAAACTTTCTTTTCTATATTGGCTTTAATCATGTTAATGGCATTCAAGTTATCGTTTTGTTCTGTTGACTTATAATTGATAAAAGATAAAATTATAGGCCTTTGAAATGAACAAATATTAATTTGTGTAACTTTTCTTCATTGAGGTATCACAGAAACAATAGAGTCAACTCTCTATAATTACTGTGAATACAAGCAAAATACTAAGGCTTCTTCACATATGAGCCATTGGTCAAAGAGACATTACCTTGGCATAAAAGGAGTGCATGTTCACTTGTTTAGTATTTTGGTTAATAAAACTTCTGAAATTCCACCAGTACACCAAACAATCACCGAAAATCTAACCATAACATTTATCTCAACATTTCCAATAGTTTCCTCCATTCTGTCAGAAATCTTACTGAACTTAATCTTATTAAGCACCAAGCGACATGTCACGGCGACAAATCACTCATTTGTGAGCAAGCCTTTATAGTTGTCCACATTCGTACTAAGAAAAGTTACAATAAATTAAATTCTCTGACAAATGGAAGTTTTCAATGAACCAGAAACTATTTATGTTATAGAGAGTTCACCGTGAGGCATTTATCATAATAAAAATAATGTGACTTTAAAACAAATGCAATTTAAGATGTTCCCATCAGGACTCGAACTCGGACTCGGACTCGGACTCGGATTTCAGTAGCTTATAACAACTATCGTAACTTGTTATTGATAATAAGTTTTATGAAACGAGGCCGAGAAGAGATAAAGGAACACACAGTAGAGGGGAGAAAACAATCAGTCCCTGTTCTACATAAGGTTTATCAAAGGGACTTGCTGCAAAAAAATAGAAATTCGGGTACATCTTGAAAGAACTCGCCCTCCATTTGTCTTTCCCTCACAGTGGCCGAAGACCTGTAATAGTGCCAAGGCAATTTACTCTCATGTACTTCCGTAGTACATTCGGCAGGCGTAAATTGCTGTGTTAAAATAATAGCAATCCAACCTTAATGGCAAGTTGCTCTGAAAGAAAGAGGAAAATCAGAGAAGCAGATTGGTGAAAGTTTGAACAAAATCGGACAAGCAATAAGAAAGTTATGAAATTTTGAAAATTGTTATCACTATGCATATCGGAATTTCATATTGGCCGAATAGGTAATGTCACTGTGATGTAAATGCGGACAACTCCTCCATTTGCTCCAACGAACAAAATGACTTCAATGTCATTTTTTTTTTCAAAATGTATTACTCACTAGGATGTTTTTCTTTCATGAGGACCTGTCACAATATGCTATCTCCAACATATTTTGAGTACTGCCAGAGGGTAAAGGCACTTCGGAGAAAACCGCAAACGTTGAAATCTCTCATGCCTTACATCACGACTAAAGCATTTTCACAATATGGCTGCATGCCTTTTATTCAGTTGTAAATAAGGGCAGTTGAACTCTGTAAAATGTCGCAGGCGTGTAACTTGAATAGGTTTGATTGTCAATCAACCTAGGCAGTTTAATCCTAAAGGGAAATTTCTAAACAAGGTGTGTGTTCTTTTGGTTGTTGAGAGAGGAATAGACCGCTTCGGTAATGTATGCAAATTTTATACATACCTTTCAAACAAAGGTTGTTCTTGACAACCTGAAAGCTTGCCGGAGGCTTGCCGGACATAGCAACAAATAATGTATGCAAACTGATTCCAAGCATTGAGGCTCATTTATAAAAATCAGGTTGATGGAATAGCTCGTCACTAGGTGTTCAGAGAAGATATGTGCATAAACTTGTATACATTACAGAAGCGGTCTATTGGGAGGTAAGGTTTCTTACAGAAGAGAGGTTAGAAGAACCTACTGATAGTGTCAGAGGAGAGTTCAGATGCTACTCAGTATTTGAGAGGGAAGGTTGTGTGTGGTGAGGAAGGTGGGGAAAAGAGAATGCAACATATAGTCTGGGAGCCTGTCCCGAAATGGACACTCCATTACACATATGAGATTTGACCCCTTAAAGGACAATCCAACCTTAGTAATAAGATGATTTGTGTGAAAGCAGAAAAATAAGAAAAACAGGATGGTGAAAGTTTGAAAGAAATCGGACAAGAACTAAGAAAGTTATGGATGTTTGAAAAATGAGATCACTACATCTATGCGAATCTCAAATTGGCAATTTGGTGAGTCAATTGTGACATTTTTGTGGACAACTCTCCCATTTGTCGTACACAAAAATATCATTAATTTGCGGTTTTCTTCGAGGCGCTTTTACCCAAGGGGCTGTACTAAAAATATATTGGAGATAGCATATTGTTATAGGTCCTCATGAACGAAAAGATCCTACTGAGTAATGCATTTTGAAAAAAGTGACATTTTAGTCATTTTGTGTGTTAGAGCGAATGGGGGAGTTGTCCACAGCTACATCACAGTGACATTACCTATTCCGCTAATTTGAAAATTCCCATATGCATAGTGATTACAACTTTCAAAAATTCATAACTTTCTTATTGCTTGTCCGATTTCGTTCAAACTTTCACCAATCTGCTTCTCTGATTTTTCCTCTTTCTTTCAAAGCATCTTGCTATTAAGGTTGGATTTCCCTTTAAAGTTACTTAGACCTTCCATGTCATTCACAAAATAAAAAGCTTGTCAGCTCGAACGAAGTCGCCGGGTTCCCCCCCCCCCCCCAACCCTATACAAATTTAAGCTTGCGGCAAGCTTGCAGGAAAATTGACCAGCTTACCGCAAGCTTGCACAAAAATGACAAGCGTGCGGCAAGGTTGAACAAAAAAAGGCAAACTTGCTGCATAGGCCAACTTGCAAGAAAAGTGGCAAGCTTGCGGCACAGTTTCATGGGAAGCGGCAAGCTTGCGGCGAGCTTGCACATTACCAAATGGAAATTTTTTGAAATTTATAGTAAAATATTTCAAAAATATCAAGAGAGGAGAAATATGATATTCATCATGCATTTGGTCTGAGGACTCCGGGTCCGCTCGCTATTCATAGAAAACCGCTATTCATTTAACACGCACTATGAATAGCGGTCCTTATGAGTAGTTATGAATAGTGGCCCTTATGAATGGATGTCCTTATGAATAGAAAGGAAATTTGTCTATGGTTTGCTCGCTATTCAGAAGGACCGCTATTCGTACAAAACCGCTATTCATTTAGTCACGTGTTATGGATAGCGGTCCTTATGAGTAAGTGGTCCTTATGAATAGCGGTCCTTATGACCAGCGAGGTTACCCCGAGGACTCTGCCAGATAGGGTTATGTGCTCAACTTTTATATCAAGACTACTTAAAGTGCAATATTGTTCCCATGTGCATTTTTATCACTAGAGAACAGAAAAATGACTTGATCATTTCTTTGTATGCATAATTTGCTATTAAATATAATAATCATTATTCACAATTTAAACATTAGAAACTATTTTGAGAAAAAAAATGATGCAAATTGAAATTTCCTTATATGACTTCTTCAGACAAATTATAAGTGCTGATTTCAAATTCAAAAGAACTATAGATGACATAAACATGGTACAATTTGGTATCACTGAAAATGCATGACTCATTTGCATATTTCTACTTTCTACATAAAATGCTTCAATAAAATATTCAATAGCATATTCAATTTCCTTCTAAAGCTTCAAAAATATTGGATATTATTCAGAAAGCATTTATGAAAAAAGGAAACACAGGGGAAGCCCCCCCCCCCCCATAAAAAAGAGCCCCAAAGTCGTGTCGATTTCAACCCATCCAACATATGCGCCAAACTTTGAGAAATGAAGGTGTATGATTACACAAACACAAAATTTTCCGTCGGTATGGGTGATCAGACCACCCCTAAAAATCTGGGAAAATTTTTCCCCTTAAGGCCCATGGAACAAATTTTGTCAGAAGGAAGAGGTGTAGGTTTACATTACAAAAAATATAAAAACTGACCAAAAAATTCCATCGGGAAAACGCCCCTGAAAAAAAAAAACACCAAAAGTGCCCCTAACCCCTAAACCAAGCTTTGCTGCCCAAAATGCTCTGGATGTAGAGAAAAACCATTATCAGCATTACAACCTTAAAGGGAAGGTTAAGTTCTGCGAAAGATGAAACATAATTGGTGAGCTTTCTCATTTCTTTTATGTCATTTTGGAATAATAACATAGTAGAAATGTCCCCTGAAAAGAATTGCTCTTCAAATGCCCTCATATTCGAAATATGACGAGAAACAGTTGAAATGTTCGGGCTTAGCATGTGTTTATAGTCCCATATCCACATTTCTGTGTGGAGTGCATGTGACTCTCAGCAGGATTGAATCAATTTCTTCTCATTTTGGTTATTCCAAAACCTTACAGCATACACAAATTCTTATGTACTATATAATCAACCTTTCCCAATCGCTTTGAGACAGTTTCTTTCAAAATGTTATCGCATGACCAGAGCTCAACTATAGCTTTAATAACTCCAAAGTATCTCTTAAAATTCATGTCAAATTTACATAGTACAATTTTGAGTATTGTAACAGTCTTGGGGTGCAATTTAGTGTCAAATGATCGATTTAATAATAATTTATTAAATATTGAAAATTGTATTGCTTTCTCAAAAGTAGTCAAATGATATTGTCAGGGTTATGTAAACAACCCACTGTCCATCTGCACCTGTTTGACAAGACATAATAGAGGAACTTGTTAAGTATCCGGGCTATGTGGCTGCCATGCTGAAATTTACCATTCATGTGTTAATTTCATTAATACCTTGCAAGCCTCTATTATGCCTTGTCAACCAGGCGCAGGTGGGCAATGGGTGTGTTTATATAATCCTGACAATATCATTTGACTACTTTTCAGAGAGCGATAACATTTTCACAATTTAATAAATTATTATTGAAATGATTATTTGACACCAATTTGCACCCCAAGAAAGTTACACTGCTGAAAATTGTAATATGTAAATTTTACCTGAATTGAATTAGGCACTTTGGAGTTATTAATTACTAGCCACATGTATTTTAGCCAGCTATTTTAAGCATTTTGCGCACCTAGGAGTGCCAGGTAGCACAAGCAATAGAGAGAGTCAGAAAAGAAAGTAACAATTTATATACTTTTCAAATGATGTAAACATATCGGTGTATATTAATATTTGATTCGTATTATACATGTATATAGATTGATTTGATGTAACTCAAACCTCCCCTTAAATATGTTAATTGTATGACATCCTTTTTGTAATTTGCTAGAATGAGTATGCCATGTTGTTCGTTAGTTTGCATTCATTACTTTTTGCTATGTCCGGCAAGCCTCGGGCAAGCTTTCAGGATGTCAATAATAACCTTTGTTTGAAGGGTAAGTATTAAATTTGAATACATTACCGAACCGGTTCTGTAATGTATACAAATTTTTGCACATTTCTTCTCTGAGCACCTAGTGACGAGCTATTCCATTAACCTGCTTTTTATAAATGAGCCTCAATGCTTGGAATCCAGTTTGCATACATTACTTGTTGCTAGGTCCGGCAAGCTTTCAGGTAGTCAGTAACAACTTTTGTTTGAAAGGTATTTATAAAATTTGAATACATTACCGAACCGGTCTATTGGACTCGCTACATAAGAAGCTCTAACATGTCTAAGCTACAAATCCACCCACGTTTTGACTTTTAATTGCACCTCTAGGGTATGTATTTTAATTTGGTCATATTGAAATGTTATGAAACTGACGTATATTTGTTCTCAGGCCAGGACAATGTTTTAGGAGGTTACAGGGTTGAACTTTTTGTCGAGTTTAGCGAAGGTGATCGCAGCTAATGTTATTGATAAAAAAATCATGAATGCTAATCACAGCTCCCCGGTGACCTGGCATGGCCTAATGCTGAATGCTCCGATCAGCATCGTACATAGGAAGACATAAAATTGGCATGACCGTCATGAAAAACGATGAATTAAGAGGACAAAGATATAAATAGCTGAATATTCATTATCTCTGCACTCTATCCATATCTTTAATATATTCTCAGACTTCTTCACCGAGAAAAGAACTTAAAATTGAAGAACACAAATATCCGTGTCTGCAAAGGACTGGGATTATTGAAGCCAGGCCCAGGGGGCTGGGGGTTGCACCCCCCCCCCCCCTCCCCCCACCCTGAGATTTTCAAAGCAGTGGTTTTGAGGCAAAGAAGGAGTGACAACCTCTTTTCTTCTTCTTTTTTTTTAATTTTTTTTTTTTTTTTTTTTTTGCTTTGTCGGCTAGAGAAAGAAGAAAATTCATTGGTAGGCGAAATGGGCAAAAATAAATTCTGGCAAAACACCTCAGCTATACACCCCCTATCCCCCCCCCCCCCCCCCCCGGATGATCGGGGGACCGGTGCTCCTACGTATATGCGTGTCTGGCTCTGAATATGAAGATAAATAATTCGTAATTTTTCAGAAAAAAGATAAAACCAACTTGTACATCAAATTTGTATTCAATATTGTATGTGTGCATGTGTGTGTAAGACAAGAGATTCATGTCATTACCTTTCTGAATTGAAGTCTTATTTGCTTTGTACTTAGTACTGTCTTTAACGCTCTAAAAACTCGGTAAAAAGCCAATGCAGTCACATGCAGAAAATATGTTGATAATTGTTTGTGGGACACTGACTAAAGACTGTTGGTACTGATCACATGAGTTGTTTTGCAAGTACGCAGGCTTTAATTTACCATTGATATAAGGCGCATGTGTCCGTGCCGAGTGAGTGTTAGTCGGAACCGTAATCAGTCAATAGTCTCGTAGTCACCGAGGCCTTGAGGGGTCCTAGTTTCGTGTCCCACGGTGCTAATTACGAGATTTCCATATTTACTGAAACCCAGGATTTGTGTAATATGCACGCATGTTAAATACCTCTGTTCCTTTAATTTATCACTTTTCATGACATTCATGACAATTCTATGTCTTCCTATGTTGTACGTTGCTGATCGGAGCATTCAGCATTTCACCCTTGCTGTGGCTAATAGTCGAGATCACATATCAGTAACATTAGCTGCGATCACCATCGCTAAACTTGAAAAAAAGTTCAACCCGGCCTGTTAACCCCCCCCCCCCCCCCAAAAAAAAAAGAACAAAAACAAAACAAAAACAAAACAAAACAAAACAAACAAAAACAAACAAAAAAACAAAACAAAACAAAACAAAAACAAACAAAACAAAAACAAAAACAAACACAAAAAATAAGACTAGACAAAACAAAACAAAGCAAAACAAAAACAAATACAAAACAATATAACACAAAACAAAACACAAAAAACATGGCCCTAAGAACAAAATAATATACGTCAATTTCATATACTTTCAATATTACCAAATCAAAATACACACCTCAGAGATCACAAAGTTGACTGAATTTAGAATTTTCTCGCTAAAGGAGTCATTTTATAGGAACCTTTCTATAGGCCAGGAGCTTGTTCCGAAATAGTCACCCCATTTTACATATGAGATTTGACCCCTTTAAGTTACTAAGACCATCCATGTCATTCACAAAAAGCTTGTCAGCTCGAACGAAGCCGCCGGGTTTGGCCCCATGAGCCCCCAAAAGGGGCCTCGAAGTCGGTCGATTTCAACCCATCTAACATAAGCGCCAAACTTTGTCAAAATTAAGGTGTATGACTATACATTACTAAAATACCAAAACTGACAGAATTTTCCGTCGGGATGGGTTGTCAGACCGCCCCTTAAAAATGGGGCAAAATGCTCTGGATGTAGAGAAAAAACATTTTTTGGCATTGCAACCTTGATAACTCCAAAGTGTCTCATTCAATTCATGTCAAATTTACATAGTACAATTTTGAGTATTGTAACTTTCTTGCGGTGCAACTTAGTGTCTGATGATCATTTCAATAATAATTTATTAAATTGTGAAAACTGTGCTGCTTTCTCAAAAGTAGTCATTGTCAGGATTATGTAAACACACCCATTGTCCATCTTCGCCGGTTTGGCAGGGCATAATAGAAAGCTTGCAAGGTATTTGTGTAATCAACACATGGATGGTAGATTTCAGCATGGCAGTCACATAGCCCAGATACTCAACAAGCTCCTCTATTATGTCTATACGAAATACAACAGGGTATTGAAACCGCCCTTGAATTGATTTCTTAAAAGTCTTTGCCAATGTGTTGTAATTACTTTTCAGATTCTTCCACATCTACTCCATTAGATCTATCCTGCATTAAACAGAACAATTATTGCATGTGCTTCTTCAAGTTGATGTCAGACGAATTTTATTTACACAAACAGTATTCGATCTCCCAGCCTTTCTAAAGCTGAATATGAAGACAAGAGAAGACTTTCTTCCAAATACTTACTCTACTATGATTACTTTGTGAACAGAATAGTTCGAATGTGCTTCACTTGCAATCTCTCCTCAGTTTGTAAACGTAGCGCTACGGTTAAAATTATGTTACAAGTTTTAGAGAACGGCTTTGGAGATATATTTCCTGTCAAGGTGGCGACCTCGCACTTGTTCATTGCTCTGGAAGAAATTTCAGAGTCTTTTGCTTTCATACCAAATCTCAACCTATATCGTGAAAACTTTTGCCCGATAGTGATACGCATTGTTATTCAAACATGATTCCCAGATAGATAACAAAATTGATTTATAATGATTTGTCGGTAACAGTTCTTCGTGACTATTCAAAAGAAGTTTCCTTGCGTGATGTGCCAGTAAAATACTCATCGTTTTCGAAGAGCATCTAACTTGTAATGTAAGCCAGCGCTTTTCTATCAGAACGTGATGAATAAAAATATCCAAGATTTTTTGCCCATTACAAACCGGTATAATTTTTTAAATATATTCACGATGCGTGGTCGCATGACAACCAAACTCATTGTGAAAATCCTGATTAAATTACATTTCACAAAAGTAACAGTCACTATTGATATCTCACACATTGTCTATCGTAATTATTGTGATGCCATACAAATATAAGTTATGATTATGCTGCTTCCAGTGAAATAAATTCCACAACGTTACTTTAATTTTACGACTATGGAGTGTTCGATTGCTTTTAATTGCGAATTTGTTTAAGTGAAAGAAGTGACCATAACATTAAATGTTACCAACCTTAGGATTACATTCTCTATTGGACGACTGACGACGATGTTTAGTGGTTGTTTCCAAACCATAATCAATAAAAGTTTTAAAATGCTACAAAATCATTTGAAATGACAAAAAAATCTCCAAGTGTTTTCTTTTCCCAAAAGTTGAATGTTAGTGAGACAACTATCTTACTAACGAAAACCTTTATCCTATTCGAATATACAGTACATGTATAAATGAAGAGTAAAAGAAAAAAGTAGAGAGTGTGTGGGGCGCGCACGATTGAGGGAGTGATAGTGTGTGATATCAGAGAAATGTGACAAATACACATGAAGTGATGAGGAACTAGGATTAACGCTGTGCACAATGATTATCTCACATTCATTAACATGATCATATACAAAAACACCCAAACCCCTCACCCACACACCTTCGCATACACCAGTACACCCCCACATATATTTCTATTCCAAAAGCCCCTAGTTTTATTCAAATCGAGCACGTCATTTCTATGGATGTACATGTACTTCAAGGAACTATAGGCTATGTGTAGTGAAGGGATGTGAGTGCGTGGTTATTATTTCACTATATTATTGTGTATACGTTCTCATACTCTTTTCCGCTGCGCCTTGAACCATTAGGTTGTGTGCATTTTGCGCATTATTATTATCATAACATTTTTTGCTCTATTTGGGTTGTAGAATCTTCGTAAGTAAAGCCCCAAATCAATTTTCGAGTGTTTTGTCAGCCCCGGCGCAGCACATAGCAAAAGACAAAGCGATAATGCGATCGCGATAATTCCACTATCGCGTCTCAGCGTTCGCTGAACTTGCACGCATGAAAAAACGCACACCCATTAAAAGTGCTCGCGCGGAACTTAACTCCGACTTGTGTTCCGCGCGTTTATGAAGCTATCCTTTATTTTCTTAAAACTCCTTAACCGTTAACCTGTAGAATGCTGGGTAAACTTATTTGGGGTTAATTTTATACATTCTAACTGTATACACGTTATTTGTTTTGGCCTCTGAGAGCCTTTAAGGTAAGTCCAACTCTCCCCCCCCCCCCCCCTTTTGAGTTAATTTCTACGCCGGGTTTACAGGCTATTATATATAATAATGCAATGAAATGGCATTCGTATAGGAGAATTCATTTCCCAATAAAACGTCAAAGTTTAGACTACGTGTATGTTTATTTTTCTTTCGAATGATAATTCATGAAGGTCATCTTTCTTTTTAAAAAGTCCATAACTGCCATAAAATGAGACTTATTTTGATATCGGGTTTATAGAAATGATAAAACTTTAAATGCAAATCTGGATAGTAAAAGGGTTTT
Organism: Heliocidaris tuberculata; assembly: GCA_025618425.1. Taxonomy (NCBI): domain Eukaryota; kingdom Metazoa; phylum Echinodermata; class Echinoidea; order Camarodonta; family Echinometridae; genus Heliocidaris; species Heliocidaris tuberculata. The sequence continues at coordinate 19,293,931 of CM046852.1, read as the reverse complement.
TGTGTTGTTGTTGTTGTTGTTGCTCACTACCCACTCTCACTTACCCCTCCCCGCCCCTTCCTCTCCGAGAACCTGGAGCAATCCATAGACCTATCCCTGCATAAAAATTAAAGGAACATTTCTGACCCCCACCCTTTTCTTACAAACCTGGATCCTGTGCTTGTTAAATTTTCAGAAAAATTACATTCTTCTATAAAGGGGGCATCACCCTGTTATTTTTTTACAATCTGAGATAACCGAACGAAACTCTTTTAACCTAATCCAATTTACAGCGCTACATATCAGCACTACTATTATAAAGTAAAAACATTGCCCATGTTTGGAGAACGAAAAGGTGAAATGATCGTCTTTAAATTCGATAAGTGAATAAGTGAGAGACAAAGTACTGTAAATCAAAGTAGTCCCAAACACCATGATAAATGTTCGTAGAAGTCGTTTGTTCTCTTCTCTCCTTTCCATTATCTGGATGTCGTCATTGCATGGTGTCTTCGAAACAGCGTGACAGACAAGACAAAGGCATACACCCGTAACGGCGCGGAATACCACGTTCATAGTAGTGGCGATATTAAGGTCTGCCGTGTTAAAGTAGACAAGAGTTTTCCAGTCGAAAAAGGCCAGTGAAGATAAATAAGTTATGCACGACGCGATACATGCAGCGATGCATCTTGGAGTGGTGATGATATTTCATACACCAAATCCATTCGGATGGTGATGAGCTGGTACTTTTGTGGTAGATAGCTACGAAGTACTTATAGTTTTTAAATAGCGTTCTTAAAGGATTCAAAAACTTTTACAAAATAAAAATGTTTATATCTCGTTGCTTTGCTTTCCGTAAGTTTCATCAGCCTTTTGTTAAAATTAATATTGTGGCCACAATACGCATGATACATGATAATGTATAAAATAACATTTGCAAAGGTTCACCTTTTGAAAGAATCTTCAACTTTCGGTTGCCTTGCAATATTCCTCGACTGTTTCTCAAAGGTTTTCGTTCATTTTCAGCCCAATTGGAGAAGGGAGTGAATAGAAAACTGTTTATCAATGTACAAAATTCGAACTTATCTACCGCTCACTTACAGTGGTCAATTGCAAAATTCCCAAATGCAATGCCCACGAAATGCATTCTTTGAGGGTTAAAAATGCAAAAGAATCTTCCGCTCCGTCGCTTTTCCCCTCGCTTGTACAATAACGTAGATAAGTTTGGGCAGTTCATTGTTTCCCCCGGGCGCCATAATCCCTACATACGCTTCTGTTCTCATCATTTTTGTGGTTATTATGACTGCTATAACTATGAAACCGGCGGTTACATTGACAACCTTAGTGACTTAGATTGGTTAAATTCTAAGGGTGTGATGGTGTGAATATGTCAGGATAGGCACCAAGATGATATAAATTGCACAATGTCATCATACCTCAGTGTATATAGTATATACCGGTCCCGGTGATGACTATGATAATGAATATGAAATCTGTTGAACTGAATAATACATCTGCGTTGTCGAAGTTGACAATGGCGGGGAATAAGTGAGAGTAGTTCATATTTTTAAGTGCTCCACCGTCTTTCCTCCTATCCTCTCTTCATCAAAAGGCATCGCATGTAAACCTGAAGAAAAGTTCCGAAAAATGCCCAGCAGATAGAAATAAAAGTTCAACTTGGCTTCCACTTGCAATCTGTCCCTACCCTGCTGGAAAGAACACAGTGTCCCACAGTGTGTTCACAGTGTGAAACAAAGTGTGAAATCATCTTCACACTATTAAATTCGAGCGTTTTAACATTGTGAATCACATCTTCACATTGTGTGTAAATTCACAATGTGAAATCGAACATCACTATGTGAACACTTTGTAGTAAACCACACTGTGGAGGTTTCCACAGTGTGAAATCAAATTCACACTGTTAAATTCAAGCGTTTTAACATTATGAATCACATCTTCACAGAATCTACTATGTGAACACACACTGTGAACACACTGTGAACACACTGTGGGACACTGTGTTCTTTCCGGCAGGGTATGTTGTAACCGTAGCTAACAAAGTATTGTAAACATAGATTCAACTATGTGGTTCCGAAGACGTCTCTCTAGATATATCTGCTATCGTGAAGGCAACTTCTCTCCCGTGCACTTCTCTTCTAAACAAACTCACAGAATTGTCAGACCTCTTTCGTTCATGCCAAATCGCAACCTGTACCGTGATAATTTGGCTCGAAAGTGATCGCAATGTCGTTTGAGCATGATTCGCAGATGGACGAAAAAAAAAGATTTATATTGATTTGCCTCTGAGAGCTCTTCCTGACTATTCAAAAGAAAATGTTCCTCGCGTGATGTGCTTGCAAAATATTCATCACCTTTAAAGAGTATTCAGCTTGTAATGCAAGCTAAGGCTGTATATTTTTATTTATTCTAACATATTCGCGATGCGTGATCACATGACGATCAAAGTAGTTGTCAGGATGATAAACAACATTTTACAAAAGTAATTTTCACAATTGATGTTGAGTGCAGAAATTGTCAAATCACAACATTTTTCACATTACCATGACAGAGCTAAAAGAGCGTTCGATTTCTTTTCATTGAATTTATCTCGATTTTTGACTTACCTCCATAATTTCAATATTATCTAAGTATATATATTCTTTTTGCAATTCAGTTGTCACACATTATTTGTATCCATTCTGATTTGTATCATTATTGTATGCAATGTTTGTATTTGATTTCTTAATAAATGCAGAAACATCTACTAAAAAAACAAACAGTTAAAGTCAAATATATAAGGGACTTCAAAATCAAACTATATCAAACTTTATCTTTAAAAAGAAAACAACTGAAGGGGCAGTAAATTATTTTCCATCCTAAAACGCACCACCGCCACTGATATTGCAGTAATAGAAAGTCATTAAAATCACAGTCATGCCCCGATTAAAGTCAACTTTCCTTACAAACAAACAAACGTTCAGGCTCATATCATGCACGTTTCTTTTTAAAATGATTGTCGGCCTCGTCTCCAAGTTTTTTGTGTTTTTTTAAATCTTAAGTGTGAAAGCAAGAGATCACTTTCTTTCCAACGCATGAAGTATCATCCTATTCAAATATATGCATTGCGAGAGAGAGAGAGAGAGAGCTTCTTGAGCGTCTGCGTTATCAGAGAATTCTGTCAAATCACGGGCAGCCACGAGGAAGACTGATTTAGGTACCCACATTGATTCTGTCATATTCATCTATCATAATTATATAGAAATACACCCACATCCCTCACCCACATCACCAATATACCCCACATATATTTTCTTTATCATAACATGCATTTTTAATCGAATACAGTATGTGTGAGTAGATCTACATTTCGGCCTACGTGAGGGAAGGTTATGTGTGGTGAAGGGATGGGGGTGTGTCGTCACTTTATGGTGGGTAATCCCATGACCTTATTTCTCTTCTCCAAGGCGCCTTTATCACATTAGTCTCTTAGTTTATTAATAACATTAATTTTTGTATTGAAGTGTTGACTGGAAACTTTAAGATTTCCATTGCAAATTTTGATTGAAAGAGTTTTTTCTATGGCGCGAAAGATGCGATGGAAAAAAAAATACTGAGAAAAAAAATCATGAGTCAATCAAACGTGAGTTTAGGATACCCCAAAACCGCCCCTCCCTTTTCCCCCGAAAACTCTGAATTTGTTTTGGTGTTTGGCTCTCTATCCCCTCCTCACTCACCCCAAACATGCGCACAAACACGCGCACCCACACTCGCACACCATTACATACACACACCCTCGAAAACATAGATATAAACGCCTATTGACTGGAAACGGATTTTTTCAAACCGCCATTCAAAGAGTTATTAAAATTCGTTTGTAGTAGGTCCATGACAGGCCTGTAACTGGGAGAGGAGGGGGGTTCAGAGGGTTCGAACATCCCCCCCCCCCCCCCCAGATGGCGAGCAGAAATCTGCTTGAACTACAAAAAGAATCATAAGGCGAAAAAAATTATCCAAAGTGACATCAGAGTGGTGATGTTTAGGTTAAAAGTTTCAAAACAAGACAATAAAAGGGGGCTTCGGAACGAGTGTATCATGAAAAGGATGGTTTTCGGAACTACTAACATTTTTGAAAACAGGGCTCTTTGGAACTGGATTACAATATAAATATGATGCTACGGAACTGGGCATCGTTTCGTCAAACCGTCATAAGTACAAGTTCGCCGACATCCCATTGAAACGCATGTTAATTTTGATACACGCGTTTCAATGGGATGTCGGCGAACTTGTACTTACGACCGTTTGATGAAACGCTACCCTGGTTCCCACACACAAGCTCCCATTAGTTAAATTCGCTGTGTGTCATGGCAAGTCTATGGTCTATTGATATGCTTGTGAAATATTCATCACTTTCGAAGAGCATTAATTTAACTTGTAATAAAAGCCAAGTCAACGCTTGCCAGTTAGACATATCTAATTCTTAAATATCAAAGATTACATGCCCACCGTGAATTCTAACATATTCACGATGAGTGATCACATGACCGAATTATTTTTCAACAGCACGATCGAAGTGCATTTCACAAAAGTAACATTCCCCATTGATTGTGCGTACATTGTCAACCGCAATTATTGTGATGTCATACAAAATGAAAGTTTTATGCAGCCTTCAGTCAAACAGATTCCACAATGATACTTTTAAGTTACCATAATCATGATAGAGGAGTCATAATAGCGTTCGATTTCTTTTAATTGAGAAAAGGTTGATTTCAAATATTTAAACTTTAAATCAAACTATTTCTAACTTAGAATTATAGTCTGAATTCGAACAATGACTACATTGTTCTTACCAAAACAACATAAACAAAGTTTATCCCCTCCCCTAAAAAGCATTCACAAGCCATGAGGAAAATTCATAATAGAAGGATGAAAACGCGATTCGAAAATGCATTTATAGGGCATACGAATCTGTGACACGTAGATTCAAAAAAATACATTTTCGAATCGCGTTTTCATCTTTCTATTACGAATTTTCCTCATGGCTTGTGAATCCTTTTTTGGGGAGGGAATAAATTTTATTTATCCATCTTTCATTGACTGAAATTTCAACATCAACATTCCATGAGGGTTTTTGGTGGTGAATGTTTAAAGATATGTATGTCAAAGCGGTGTGGGATTGTCATTCACTTTGTACATGTCGATCAACGGTCAGAAAGCGGTGAAAGGTCATGAATGACTCATTGAGGCCAATCGTCCCTTTTGTTGGGGACTTTGATCATTCCCGAAAACTCGGTACTCTCCCTGACTGGCATAAGATATTGATTTGCATTTTTAGATATATTTCAAAAGTTATGTGTGATATGAAAATGACATTCAAAGTCGCCCTGCTGGGCTTGATACGTGCCCCAATTTCCCCTTATAATAATTTTTGACGTTTGGCATCAAACCTTTGCTTAATAAAAATTTTAGGCAAAGTTATCGAGTGAGAACATTTTTGAGAAATTAGTGAGATTTAGAAGAGCAATGTGAAAATTGATTACATTGAAGTCATCCCTTCACTTGATTAAAAAGCCTGTTGTCATTTTTTTTTCTAGGTTGAAAATTTGTCAGTCGATTGAGGCAAATTGCCCCCGACCTTTCGCCAGTTCAAAAAGGCTAGTGTGTAATGTTGTTTATTTCATTTTTTTTATCTTTCATTTTTTTCCAAACTGTTTACTATTCTCTCACTTTCTCAAAATTCGGATTATGTGCAAAAGCAAATTACACGCTTCCATTGAGTGGCGTCACTTTATTCTTTCTACAAGCTGAGAGAATCGAGCGAAACTCCTTCAACCTCCACCAGTAAACCAACAAGTTGCTTATCCAATTCACAGCACTGAATAACAACCCTACAAAATAAACATATTCCTTGTGAAGAAAGTACCAATCTGTTTTCTTATGGTGCTCTATAACTGAAAAACTGAAAGATAATATACTACATATTAACGTAGTGCCATACACCATAGCGAATGTACGCAGAAGTCGTTTGTTTTCTTTTTTCTCTCATCCATCTGGATGTTGCCATTACATGGAGTCGAAGCAACCGCGTGGTAGATAAGACAAAGACACACACCCGTTAGAGCACAGATGACCATGTTTGCAGCTGTGCCGACAATTTCTGCAGTTATGAGGAATCGAAGAGTATGCGGGTCAAAAACTCCGAGGAAAGATAAGACCGTCAACCACGATGCGATAAATGGGGCGATGCATCTTGGAGTAGTGATGATGTTTCTTACACCAAAGGGGTCGATTCGGATGGTGATGAGCTGGTAGATAGCTACGAAGAGGATGTTGATGATGGACACGTTGGTCCCGACTACGGTGATAAAACGTGGTAAACGGTAGTTACCGTACCCTGGATAAAGCTGTGTAAAATCATAAAAATATGAACTGATTATTACAAAAAATGTCAATTTTACCACAACGTTACATTCATGAATGACGGACACTTTATAACCATCCTCGTGTGATGTCTAATATTTTTTTAAACAAACAGAGTAACAATATTGAACAAAAAGTAGCTTCTTCCCTAAAGTAGTTGGGGGAAGCAGGCATTTGTGCTCTTTTATTACATAAATGACAGGTTTTTTTTTTTTTAACAAATAAATTCTGGATAGGACGTCATTAGTGCAGATAATTCTAAATATGTCAGATATATCACTGCAGGATATCTAATTGTTTATGGTTTGACATCTCACTTCGAATTCGGGTAGTGCCTTAAGAAGTGGAAATATCCAAAATAGTCCCAGTATCTAAAAAGGGAAATACACATGTGTTCATAAAAATCGCTCAATATCATTCTGTCATGCTTTTTTTTTTTTTTTTTTTTTGAAATCACTAAGAAATTATTTTACGATATATTCACCAATTCTCAGGAAACGGGTTTAACAAGAACATTTCTACATAATTGCATTTGCGTTTACCTTTCATTTTAAACTACGATCGAGTTTGGTTACAAAAACTGAAAAGCAAAAAGAACTTCAAATATTTACACAAGTCTTTAAGCATACAAAATTCATCTTGAAAAATTAACAATCTTCTTCTGTTCACAGCAATCTTGGATGCTTATTTCCTTCGTTGTTCTCTCGAGTGTCTTCTTCCTCGTTGCTGACAGTTATGACTAATCGTCCAGCCTTGCCGCACACTTCTGACACAAGTTCTCTCCCTTGTTTCCTGTCCCCTACCAATACTTTCCTCTTCTTTTACGATAGATTATATGGATTAGTATCTGCTCATTATATTATATTACAATCACTTTGGATTTCGGACAACTTTTTCTCCAGACTTTGCCTCAATATATGTAAACGATAGAAGTGTTCATGATCTTTATTAAAACCACTTTGTATTTGCTGTCTTCATAGAGCCCATTAAGGATTTCGACACGATTGATTTCTCTATTCTTTCCTCGAGAAAATAAGGTAATTATGGTGTTCAATGTATTGATTTAAATCGGACTGACTGATTAAGAATGAGTTATTCACAAGGGGACATGCATAATATCACCATACCTTGGCAGAGTTGAAAGCAGTCCCTCCGATGACAGAAATAATGACGAGAAAATCTGCTAAGACAAGGTTGAACTGAAAAATAAATCGGCGTTGTCGAAGTTGACGATGACAAGGAAGAAGTATGAGAGTAATGAATGATAATAGACCAGCAATCCCGAGAAGGATGTAAAGAATGTAGTTTCCTTGCAGTAACGGACGACATGAATTTCCGTCCATTGTGGTAACAAAATTTGTGAGGTTTGAAGACTTTTCCTCCCTCATAATGTAATCTGTTCAATCCTGCTTTAACTAACAAATATCAAATCATCAAACGAGGTTACTTATTTTCGTTCTAGATGGTTCTTTTAAAGTGGAACATAAATATGTAAACTTCTGTCGTTTACAACATACAAGAGCAGATAACTCGACTTAAATTATATTTTGTGAGTTCAATGCTACTAAAAGCCCGTAATTATGATAGAAAGGAATTAGGTCCACATTACCAAACAGCATGTTTCTAATTGTCACTAGGTTTGTTTTCTTGGTTAGTGTCAGTTCCACCTTTTTCCTCTCATATTTTCCTTTAATAGTTTTTTCTTCATTTCATAAATTCATTGCTCCGCCGTTTCCCTGTTAACCCCTCTTCAAAAACCTCAAAACTGGTTTTGTGGTCCTTGATGACATGTCACAGGAACCTGAAGAACAAAACAGAACAAAAGCTCAGGAAACAGTAATAAACATTCGAATTCACTTTCTCTTGCAATCTCCCCTCATGTTGTAACCATCGTCACTTTGTGAATTGTGTGACAACTTTTCGAGAACGGCTCTCGAAATATATTTGCAGTCGTAGTGGCGACTTCACACGTATGCATGCTCTTATATATAGAAGAAATGTCGGACACCTAAGAGTGTATGCCAAATCTCACCCTGTATACCTTTGCTCGAAATTGCATTATTATTCAAACACGATGTCAAGATTGATTCATAATGATTTGTCTCTTCGAGTTCTTCGTGACTATTCAAAGGAAAATGTTTCGTGGCGTGATGCGCTGGCAAAAAATTCATCATTTTGCAAGAACATTTAACTTTTAATGTAAGCCCAAACTTTCAATCAGAACATGATCAAACATAATCAAAGACTACATGCCCATATACAACTCAGTATATGAATGCTAACTTATTCATGTTTTTCACGATCCGTGATCACATGACAACCAAAGTATGATTGTTAAAATCATGATTGAGTTACATTTCACAAAAGTTACAGCCAATGCCATAGAAATAAAAGTCATATGATGCTTTCAGTAAAATTGATTCCACAATGTTTCGTTTATTTCACCATGATGGAGTAATGACACCGTTCAATTGCCCTTAATTGCAAATTTGTTGACGTCAAAGAAGGGACCATAAAATTCAAACTATACCAAACTTAGGATTACATGACGTTTGGCGTCATTGTTTGAAGGTTGCTACTGAGCTACATGATAGAAGCGATATCAAAATTATTATTTATTTTCCGATCATTTTTATACATGAAGTAATATCCGATTATGAATTGTTCATTCGCATTCATGCCGATGTTATGGACAATTGCTCACCAATTTTCAAGAGCCATTATAACAACCTTTAAAAGGTTCAAGTTTGCGAAAACTTGGTCTTGTCTCATCGGGCTCCAGTTTGATTTTTGTTTTCAAAGAGGTGTTAAGGCAAATTTTTAGTCAAAGCTTTTGTTTAAACAGCACTAAATCCATGAAAATGAAAGTGTTAAAATATCATTAAAATCACAACTAGTTGCCAGATTGTTTCTTATTTAATTTTCGTCTTCGTCACAAAGTGTTTGGGTTTGTGTGTGTGTGTGTGTGTGTGTGTGTCTTTACAGTTGAATGTGAAAGCAAGAGACCACTATGTTTCCAACACGTACAATATTTTATTCCAGCAAGTATATTTTAGAAATCCTATTCGAATGTATAAATGAAGAGTAAGAAAGAGCGAGAGGAAGAGAATGTGTGGGGGAGTGTACGTGCGCGCACGAGTGTGGGGTGTCAGTGTGTGCTATCTGAGATATGAGGCCAATACACATACAGCGATAAGGATCTAGAATTTACTCAACGCAACATGATTCTCTCACATTAATTTAACATGATCATTTACAAAAACACCCACACCCCTCGCCCACACAGCACTATCACGTAAAAACATTCTCCGTGGGTAGAGGAAGAATAGATACTAAAGTTTTTTTTTATACCCGATAACTGTATAACTGAGAGACACGCTTACTGTAAATCAAAGTAGTTCCATACACCACTGATAAACATCCGTATAATTCGTTTCTCTTCTAGCTGTTCTCTTCCTCATTTGGGCGTTGCCATGGCAATGAGTCTTAGCAACTGCATGATAAATAAGACAAAGGCACACACCAATAAGCGCACAGAATATCATGTTCAAAATTGTGACGATAAGGTCTCCAGTGTAAAGAGTAAAAAAGAGACTAATGAAGATAAACAAGTTAACCACGATGCGATACATGCAGCGATGCATCTTGGAGTGGTGATGATGTTTCTTACACCAAAGGGGTCGATTCGGATGGTGATGAGTTGCTAGGTAGCTACGAAGAGGATATTGAGGATTGACATGTTGGTTCCGACAACGGTCATCAAACGTTGTAAACGGAAGCGTTAACAAGGATATAGCTATAGATAAAACTCTGCAAAATGATAAATTCTGTCATTATCAGGATAAAAACTGAAGCGACTTATCAAGTAAAAATTGCTTCTTTAGCCCTTTGAAAATAATTTTTTCCAATTATTATCATTATCCTTATGATTCTGGTCATTATACATATATCGTACATGTGTAACAGTTGAATTCACATCTTTAGTAACTTAGATGGTCTCATCGATCTCTGGAAAAAGCAACGCCCTCTGCGTTTGATGCGACCGGTCGCCATGTCTGAGTTTGCAGAAAAACACCCATGCAATACTGTTTTTTCCGCGAATTAATTGCAAAATCAGTGCCCCCGCCCCCTTTTTTAGAACTGATTTTTTTTTTTTTTTTTTTTTTTTTTTTTTTGCTTGCTTGCTTGCTTGCTTGCTTGCTTGTCAGGGAATTCTGGAAGGAAACTGGACCAAAAAAAGCTGATAACCTTTTCTTTTCTTTTTTTTTTTTTTATTTATGAATTTTTTACTTATTTTTTAATTTAATTTTTTTTTTTTTTTTTTTTTTGCTTGTTAGAAAATTTTCTAACATTTGTGTGTCCCTCCCCCTTTTACAAAATCCTAGATCCACACCTGCACGTATCTTTCGAATAGGAGTACACTGGAATCGTGCACAGCAGACGATGTTCCACGCTATGTCCCACGCGGTCCCACGTACTGTGTTTGTGTGTAGGGCTCTTAATTATAGTGAGCAGTACCGCATCAACGGTACTGCTCACTAGAGTCGTGCTTACGATGCGATGTCCGAGGAAGGACTGGTAGAGATCGATGGATGGTCTAAGTAACGTAAAAGGGTCAAATCCTATTAGCTTTATGGGGTGACTATGTCGGGACACGCCCCAAGAATATAAATTGGCTGTAAAAAAAAAAGTTATAAATGGGAAAATATTATCATACCTCTTTGTAGTATATACCTCTCCCGGCGATGACCAAAATATTAAAGATGAAACCTGCTAGGACAAGGTTGAACTGAAAAATGTATCGGCGTTGTCGAAGTTGGCAGAGAATAAGTACGAGAGTAATGAGAGACAATAGACCAGCGATCCCGAGAAAGGGCATGTAGAGAGTTTTGTTTGTCATATAAAACATATCATATTTAAATCAATCAATTAGACCATTAAGATTTGTGACGTTTGGCATGTTGGATGCTTTTCCTCCAACAAAATGTAACCACTTTAATGCTGCTTTTACTAACAAATTTAAATCATTATACGAGTTTATTTATCATCCTTCTAAATGGCACTTTTGAGAGGACATATTTTTGTAAAATTCGGTTGTTTACAACATAGAAAAAAATAATAACTTGACAAAACATATTCGTTTAGTGAGTTCAGTGTACCACAATCCGCATGACTAGGAAAGGAGAAATGAACGCTTCACAAAGCCGCTCAGTTTTAATTATTTCTTGTTTGTTTTCGAGGTTTATATATCTTTTCCAATACTTTCACTCCTATTTATTTTTATCATTTTCACGGTTCATGTTTTTCAGTGCTCCATCGCTTTTCCTATCAAGTTCCAAAAGTCGAGTGATATTTGTTAGACAGTGGAAGCATCTCCTGTAAACCTGAGCAAACATTTTGAAAAATGTCCAGCAGACAAAGATAAAATTTTTGCTTCCACATGCAATGCGTCCCTAAGTTGCAACCGGAACTAATGAAGTAGTGTGAACGATGTCAACTAACAGTGAGTGACAAGTTTCGGTGAAGGCACCCGTGTCTTCTAAACATGCGAACAGAATTTTCAGACCTCTTTGCGTTCATACGAAATCTCGACCTGTACCGTGATAACTTAATTCGAAAGTGATCGCATTGTTTTTCTAGCATGATCCCCGGATGGATGACAAAATTGATTTATATTGATTTGCCTCTGACAGTAGTTCGTGACTATTCAGAAGAAAGTGTTTTCTCTCGCGATGTTCCGTTTTGCTATGCAAACCAAGGTGGTATATTTATTCTACCGTTTTTGCCATGAGTGATCACATGACGACCAAAGTCATTGTCAGAATCATGATCGAATTCATTACTCAACATTCATCACTGATGTTGAGTGCAGATATTGTCAATTTACAACGTTGATTTTATTTTACCATGACGGAGTTATAATAGCGTTCAATTTCTTTTCATTACGGTTAAAGTCAAATATTTAAGCGACCTCAAAATCAAACTATATCAAACTTTATCTTTAAAAAAAGCAATTGAAAGAGTCGGTCAATTATTTGTCCATTCTATACAGTACCACAGAAATTGAAGTTATAGAAAATCATTACAATTGCAATTATGCCCCGATTGTTCCTGGTAAAAATCATCTTTCTTAACAAACAAATGTTTAGACTCACAACATGCACGCTTTTAAAAATGATTTTCGTCCTCATCTATATGTTCATTTGTTGTTGTTGCTGCTGTGTGTTTTTGTTTAGTGTGAATGCAAGAGATCACAGTGGGTGTGTGTATATGTGTGCGTGGGGGTGAGGAGTGCGAGTGTGAGTGTGGGTGTGTGCGTGTGTGTTGTGTATGTGTGTGTGAGTGAGTGTGAGCGTGAGTTTGTGTGAGCGCGCGCGCGTTTGTGTGTGAGAGTGTGGGTCTGCGTTAAGGCCACCGCACACCTTTCGATCGGTCTACGATCCGATTTCAGAAGAAATGTAATATCACTTGACAAATCATTTAAAAAAGAAAAATATTTTTGATTGAGGGTCTGAATAGTCATACAGGTAGTAAAGTCAATAATACGGCCTTTGCCGAGTTTTCTAGTCGGTGGAATGGCCAAAACGGCTCCGAGTCGTAGTGACGTCACAAAAATCGTACGACTGCCTACGATTTGAAACTAATTTTGCCCTTATTCCCTGTAGAAAGCTGACAGCTCACCCAAACCCTATGTTTAGTATTCATATTACCTTTCAGAACCTGAATAGGGTAGATTGCATTTGTTCAAATGCCAATACTTAATGCCATCGCGATTTATTTCACGAATCGGATCGCAGACCGATCGTAAGCGGGTGGCCTTTATCAGAGAAGCGTGTCATATCCCGGGCAACCACCAGGAAGACTGATATTAGTTACCCACACCACACTGATTCTGTCATATTCATCTATCATCATTATATTTCATTTCATTTTATTTGTCTCCACAATAACAGCAAATAAATTTACAAAGACTTTCAGTTTACAAAAAAAATCATTATGAGCATAGAAAAACCAACGATTAAGAATAATACTAAATCTGGCACATAAATTCGGTTTTAAAACGAAATTAAATGTACGGTATAAGTGGTAAGTACTAATGCTAGCTGTATTGCACACAAGTAGACACTCATCCCTCGCCTTTGCAACTTCACATTACCCGTATACTGCACAGATATGTCTATTCCAAAAGGTGCTTTTTACATTTTTTACCGAATACATTGGCCTGTATTCTGATTTTAGATTTTAAATTTCAGATTTTATTGACTGTTTTCAATCATATTAACATAATATTGTAGTGCATAACATTAAAAAATTACAATAACCACAACAATATGACAATGATGTTTTTCCATAGATATGACACTTAATTAAATATTAATAAGTAATGTATATGATGCACAAATATTGACCTAGAACAACATATCACTTCAAAATGAACAAATCTTTTTTCATTTTCCTACTGAATTTCATGATTTTCATCAAACTATTTGCTGATTTTTCTTTATTGAATTTGTACGTCGGCCATGGAACCAAATAGCCTATGGCAAATACACAAGCGGTTCAACCTCTTTCACTTGCTCAGTACTCACTAAAATATCAATCAAAATCAATGCCAAATCACTGAAGCACAAATACACAAGATATATTTTGAGAATAAATGTATTCTTTGATAAGAACAAATACAAATAAATATATATATATACAGATCAAATCAATTGTGAGGATTAATCTTCATCGAACTTGAGGATGAATTCATCGTCGCCGTCTCTACTTGAAGATTAAATCATCTTCCCCACCTCTACTTGGAGATTAATTCATCTTCCCCATTCTTATTCGAAGATTATTTCATCTTCCCCACCTCTACTTGGAGATTAATTCATCTTCCCCATTCCTACTCGAAGATTATTTCATCTTCCCCACCTCTACTTGGAGATTAATTAAAAAGTAAGTGATGTTGAAAACAGTTGGACATGTTTAGAAGCAAAGCTTCACTAGCGTACCCAAGTAGTGCCCCCCCCCCCCCCCTCGACAACCTTTGACCAAAAAAAAAAAAGGGTTATCGGGTTCGGGTGGCGAAAAGCAATTGTTGGCATTGGTACCTTTTTTTTTTTTTGGCTTGTCAGATAATTATGGAGGAAGAATTGACCCTATAAAATCTCATACCCCCTCCCCCCCCCCCCCCCCCCCCCAATGAACGACTTTCGGAGGGCTGGGGAAAAAAAACCTCGACCAGCCATCCCCCACTGAGCGACTTTTGGAGGTCTGGCGAAAAAGCAATTGTTGGCAATGATAATTTTGTTGTTGTTGTTGTTGCTTGTCAGAGAGTTGTAGAAGAAAACTTGACCCCATAAAATCTGATACCCCCCCCCCCCCCCCCCCCCCCCCCCCACTGAGCGCTGAGCGACTTTCGGAGGGCTGGCGGGAAAAAAAACTCGTTCTTTCGGTTTTATTCAATTTATACATGAATTGTCCTGTTTGAAAAAGAAATAAATCTGGAAACTTTAGAACTTTTGATTCGTAAAATAAAGGATCGCTATGTGAACGAACAGGAGCATTATGCATTATCCTTATGATTTTCTTTTGTAAGATAGTAATTCTATCGGTAAGATATCTATTAGCGTTACCCCAAGCCATTATTCCATAGTTAAGATAAGGTAATATTAGTGAAAAATATAGTATGAAAAGTGTAGTCCTCTGGAAGAAATATTTGAGTTTATTTATTATTACAATATTCCGGGAAATAATTTTGGATATATTTTGTATGTGCATGTTCCAGTTTAGTTTATCGTCAATCGTAAGCCCTAGCAATTTTGTTGATGATACCCGATCCAGCGTTTTGCAAGGTGTTACTAAACAGCATAAAATTTGTCTATAGTATGTTTAGTGATAACGTGTGTGCTTTTACCCATTCTACTATGCATTTAAGTTCTTTGTTTATTGTTGAAAGAAGGGTATTAGGGTTAGAATGAGAATAAAATAGGTTTGAATCGTCTGCAAATAGAATAAATGATAGTACATCTGAAGATTTATAAAATTCATTTATGTATATGATAAATAATAAGGAACCAAGTAGACTTCCCTGTGGAACACCACAGCTTATGGGTCGTAACAATGACCTATGATTATTTATATCTACAAATTGTTTCCTATTAGATAAATAAGTCCTGAACCTTTCCAAGGCTTTCCCTCGAACACCGTAGTGCGATAACTTATGTGGGAGAATATTTTGCTTTATAGTATCGAAAGCCTTGGAAAGGTCCAGGAATATTGCAATGATATCCAATCGGTGATCAATGGCATGGGCTATAGTATCTGTGCATGTTAATATTGCCTGTGTTGTATTATAATAATGTTATGTTTGTTGAGAAATGCTGTAACTCTGACAAAGACAATTCTTTCTAAAACTTTGGGGAGGGATAGTAATAATGTTATTGGCCTATAATTATTGGTTTCTAAAGCAACACCTTTCTTGAATATTGGGATGACTTTAACTATTTTAACGCTATTCGGTACTATACCCGTAGTTAGTGATAAGTTAAAAATATGAACCAAAGTATTTGCAATCGATGAGATAATTGACTTGAGAAGGTTATTATCAATGTCGTCATGCCCTGAACCTTTCTTCCCTTCCAATTTATTTACTATCCCAATAATTTCCTTGCGGTTTGTTGGGACAAAAAACAATGAAGATAGGTTTTGGTTACTTAAAAAGTTGTGGAATTTTCTTTCAGTTGTCGGGATGTTTTCAGCTAGGTTTTGTCCAATTTGGGAGAAGTATGAGCTGAAGGTTTCAGCCATAGCTTGAGGGTCTTCGATTTGGTGTTAGTGTGCGATTTAATATTAGTTATTTTTGTGTTTTATCGTTTCTGTTTAAAGTTCTATTTATTATTTTCCATGTATTATTAAAGTTTTTTTGTTAAGTTCAAATTGCGTTGTATAATAACGTTTTTCGCCTGTCGTAGTACATTAGTAAGAACATTTTTATATCGAGTGTATTTTTCACTGGTCTTATTAGTTGGATTGGTTTTGTATTTATAATATAGATTGTTTTTCCGGTTTATTGATCTTAAGATAGGTTTGGTTACCCATGGAGATCTTGGGTTCTTTTTATAGTTATTAACTTGTTTTCATAATGGCATACAAATATCAAATTGACCCTTAAGAATGTTTAAAAGGTTATCGTAAGCTTCATTCACATCTTTAGAAATATAAATTTGTTGCCAGTCAAGGGTGCTTAAATTTTCATTAAGGCGTTCTAAGTTTCTGGCATTTAATCTGCAGTTTTAACTTTGAGAGTACGTTTGTCAACAGGTGTGTTTGAAAGCTTAGTTTTACAAAAGACAGGATAATGGTCAGATATGTCAGAAACGATAATTCCTGATTCTATGGGCAGTTGTATGTTAGTAACGATATTATCAATCAACGTGGCGGATTGGTCTGGAACTCTAGTTGGTTTGGAGATAGCAGGTAAAAAAAAAGCAGATAAAATTAATTCTAGAAAATCATGAGAAAAGCCTTGTGCATTGGAATGCAAAAAGTTGATATTGGAGTCACCCATTATAAAACAGTGTTTATTTTGAGTGATTGGATGTTGTAATATATTTTGGATATCTATCAAGAAATCGTCAAGCGGAGATTGGGGAGGGCGGTATATGACACCTATTATTACATTTTTACTCTCCTTCATTTCTATCTCTATAAAAAGTCATTAAAAAGTGACAACTTTTTCCAAAAATGTTGTGCCCCCCTCCTTGTCGAACTGATATTTTTTTGATTTTTTTTTTGCTTGTCAGAGAATTATGAAGGAAAACTGGACCTCATAACATCAGATACCGCCCCCCCCCCCCTCCCCCTACTGAGCGACTTTTGGAGGGCTGGCGAGAAGAAAAAAATAAATACGAATCTCCCTCCAAGCAGTTCTCCAAAGTTGACAGCCCTGCATTTGTGTGCCCCCCCCCCCTTGTGCTTCACAAAAGTAAACATATATGAGTGACCG
The DNA here is from genome assembly GCA_025618425.1 of Heliocidaris tuberculata. Taxonomy (NCBI): domain Eukaryota; kingdom Metazoa; phylum Echinodermata; class Echinoidea; order Camarodonta; family Echinometridae; genus Heliocidaris; species Heliocidaris tuberculata. The sequence goes on along the minus strand of CM046852.1, from coordinate 19,276,542 downwards.
GAAATACCAGACTCATTTCCCCCATAGACTGCAGTGTTAGACCAAAGCGTACCCCTGTACGGCTTCATAAATGGCAGTATTCAGTCATAGATACTTTAATAATAACATTGTATATTTCAAAACCTTTCTATGCCTGGCTGATTATTTATCCTTCTGAACATCATTATACAAGACAGTGATAAAAAATCAACAATTTATTAAATCAAGCCTCCACAAAGTTCTCGATTCCCTTTAATGTAATTTTACCAAAACTCAACCTGGAATCATTTAAACAAACACTTAGATATTCTAGAGCAAATGTTTGGAATAAACTCCCTAATGATCTTCAAAATGCAATATCCCATATTGATTGTATTTAATATCAGTATAGGTTTGTAATCAAGGTTAGATAAGTTTGTCATCTTTTAAATGAATGAATGCTTCACTTCCGTTTTTTACTTGTTATATTTACCATACTTTTGTGTTACCATTCATTCCTCTCGCTTGTTATAATTATTTTATTAAATGTAACTATTTTATTCTTCAGTGTTAATATTCATGGGGTTTTTTTAGTACCAGGACCAAGATGTAAAACAGTCCTACCACTGACCTTTTTATCCTGTATAAATTACTTTTGAATAAATAAATAGATAAAATGAATAAATAAATCAACATTTTATTCGGCAAAGACAAAAACAAGAAATCACTGTATACAAAACGACAATAGAGTTTGAAGAGAGTCTCATGGGTGCAAGTAAAAGAAAAGATTAACTAAAGAACTATCATCTAAATTTAGATAATTGTTTTTTTTGGGGGGGGGGAACTTTAATGATTATTTAAGATTTATTGAAGTCACCTCTTCAATCGATTGAAAAGCCTGTTATTATTTTATTTTTCTTCACTGGAGATTTATCAGTACATGGAAGGAAATTTCCCCCGCCCTTTCCCTCCTTCAAATAGGCTAGTTTGTAATGATGTTTATTTCATTTTTTTCATCTTTCATTTTTTTTGTTGAACTGTTCACTCTTCTCTCGCTTCCTCGAATTCGGATTATGTCAGAAAACTCACACAGTTCCGTCGAAAGGCGTCAGTTCATTTTTTCTACAAGCTGAGAGAATCGAACGAAACTCTTTTAACCTCCACCAGTAAACCAATGAGTTGCTTATCCAATTTATAGCGCTGAATAAGAGCCCAACAAAGTAAAAACATTCCGTGCGAGAAGAGTACCAATATGTTTTATGTAGCTCCATAATTGAAAGACTGAAAGATAAAATACTGTATATCAACGTTGTCCCGTACACCATGACGAATGTGCGCAGAAGTCGTTTGTTTTCTTTTTTTCTCTCATCCATCTGGATGTTACCATTACATGGAGTCGAAGCAACCGCATGGTAGATAAGACAAAGACACACACCAGTTAGAGCACATATGACCATGTTTACAGCTGTGCCGACAATTTCTGCAGTTAAGAGGAATGAAAGAGTATGCTGGTCAAAAATTCCGAGGAAAGATAAGACCGTCAACCACGATGCGATACATGCGGCGATGCATCTTGGAGTAGTGATGATGTTTCGTACACCAAAGGGGTCGATTCGGATGGTGATGAGCTGGTAGGTAGCTACGAAGAGGATGTTGATGATGGACACGTTGGTCCCGACTACGATCATCAAAATTGGTAAACGAGGGTAACGGTACTGTGGATAAAGATTTGTAAAAGCGTATAAATGTTGTTTTTTAAAAATAAAATTACAACGTTTTATACGCGAGTGACGGATACTTAGCCATCCTCACATCGATGTCTTCCAAAAATCATTTTAACAATATTGGACCTCAATTGCTTCCTCCGTGTACTTGTGAAGTATGTCAGATATGGTACTGCAAAACATCTAACTTCTGAGTCTGGCATCTCACTTCAAATGGGGGTAGTACCTTAACAATAAAAAATATATAAAATCTTCATAGCTTCTAAAAATGGGAATAAACATAGCCCGTTCGTGTTATCATCCTATATAATTTCTGTAATGTTTTCTTTTTTTAATTACTTACAGAATACTTTATGAAAGATTATAAGAATTCGTATCTAAATCAGTTTGCATTTCGGATAATTTTTTCTCCAGACTTTGCCTTGATATCTCTTAACGATAGAAGTGTTCAAGCTCTTTATTAAAACCAATATATATTTTTGTCTTTATAGGGCTTAGAAAGGCTTTCCACACGATTTAATTTTTTCTATTTTTTTCGAGAAAAATAGGTAATTATGGCGAAACATGTATAGTTTTAAATTGGATTGATTAAGAAGAACAGGAAAAATATCATCATACCTCTGTAGAGTTGATGCCTGTCACGACGATGACAGCAATAATGATCAGAAAATCAGCTAAGACAAGGTTGAACTGAAAAATATATCGGCGTTGTCGAAGTTGACGATGACAGGGAATAAGCGTGACAGCAATGAATGATAATAGGCCAGCGATCCCGAGAAGGATGTAAAAAATGTAGTTTCCTCGCAGTAACGAAATACATACATTTCCGTCAGTTGGGGACTCAAACTTTGTGAGGTTTGAAGACTTTCCCTTTAGCATAATGTAACCTGTTCAGTGCTGCTTTAACTAACAAGTGTTAAATCTTTACACGAGGTTATATACTTTATGCTCTAAACATGCCAAGGGGTATTTTTAAAGTGCGATGTAATGAATAAATTTCCGTTGTTTGAAGCATATAAGAGAGTAATAACTTGACTAATGTCAAATTTATGTGAGTTCAATGCTACCACAAGCCCTATGATCTAGAGATAAATAAGGTCCGCCTTGCCAAACTGAACGTTTCAATTCGTCTCTAGTTTTGTGCTCTAGATGAAAGTATCAGTTCCTTTTCTTCTATGTCTGTATTTTCCTTATTTCCCTGTTGTTCATATTTTCTGTTGCTGGCCGCTCTTTCTAGTATTATCTCTTCAAGAAAACCTCAAAACGTCGGCTGATGTTTTTGATTCGTATTTACATCATATATAAACCTGAAGACAAAGTTAGGAAAAAATGCCCATCAAACGGTTATAAAAGTTTAACTTGGCTTCCATGATTTGCAATCGCTCATCATGTTCTAACTGTAGACAAAAACGATTTATGAACGATTGTCCACTTAAACCATGTGACAAGTTTCAAAGTTTCGAGGGAGGCTTTGTAGATATATTTGACGTCGTGGTGGCAAGTTTGTTCGTGTGAATTGCTCTTCTAGACGAAACGTCGGACCAATTTGCGTTTATACCAAATCTCAACCTGTACCGTGATAACTTTGCTCGATCGCATCGTTATTCAAACATTATTCCAAGATACACAATAAAAATGATATAAACTGATTTGCCTCTTGGAGATCGTACTGACTATTCAGAAGGAAGCGTTTCGTCTCGTGATGTGCTGCTAAAATATTCATCAATTTCGAAGAGTATTTATTGTATTGCTTTTCAATCAGGACATGATTTAAGATTACATGCGCATGAGTAATTGTAAAAATCATGGTCGAATTACATTTCACAAAAGTAACAGTCCATGTTGATGGTGCATGTAACATTAATTATTGTGCTGCCACTGGCAAATAAAATTGTATGCTGCTGTCAGTCACATTGCTTCCACGATGTTACTTTTATTTCGCCAGAATGGAGTCATAACAGCGTTCGATTTCTTTTAATTGCGAACTTGTTTAAGTCAAAGAAGGAAATATAAAACTAAACTATTCCAAACTTTGGATTACATTATCTATTGAACGGTTGTTACCCCAAAACTACTAAAATATACATGTATAGAAGCAATATCAAAACGATCATTTATTTTTCAGATCATGAAATATTATTGAATTGAATTGAAATTAACATTTATTTCCTTCTCGTCAGGAACAGTGTAAAATAAAACGAGATAATACATTTGTAACATTGCTGTCAACATATAGTACAATATACATAGTAAATAATTCAGAGAACAGAAGGAGGCGAAAACCCGAAAAGCAAAGCTTGTGTTGGGAAACGCCCGTAAAAAATTAATACAAGTTACTGAAAGAATATTACATCGAGCACTGAAGAACATAATACGTGGATGAGAGAGAGGAAAAGACAGTATATAGAGAAAGGACTTAAAAGAGAGTCAGGCATTTTGGACTATTGTGTCTATGATGGCATCACCAGAGATTGCAGTATACATACATATATATACCGGCAGCATACATATATAGATACAGATACATATCATTAAAGATGAGCAAAGAACAGCAGCAATAACATCGTCCGACAACACTGTCCCAAAGAGTATACAATGTTTACCATAGGCGGCGGAAACATCGCGCGCCCGGACATTGGAAATGTGTGTGTGTGTGTGTGTGGGGGGGGGGGGGACCCTTTGTCCGCAAACAACAAAAGGTCCCCCCCCCCCCCCCCCCACACCGTCCGAGCGCGACGCTTCGCTTCGCCTGAATGTTACATAATACAATGAAAAGGATTTGACCGGCCTAGCAACAGCTGAGGCACGTACGTAATAATAAAAAGAAATAAGCGGTGATACAACATGTCATTTTTTTTTTTTTTTTTTTTTTTTTAAATACTACAAGAAGGTATAACTTCAGTTTCAGATATAAATACAAAAAGGGGATTAGCTAGAAATGAGATACATTTTTGCCTTACGGGAAAAAGTTTGCAAGGAAAGCGACTTCTGCAGGCTGGATGGTAAGGTGTTCCAAAATTTTGGCCCAGAGTATCGAATATCGTATTGAAATCTTCGAGTTCTATGTTTAGGTAGATGAATGTGGGCAGCGCCTCTTGTATTATACCTATGAATTTCCGAGTTACAGTGAAAGTGGATAAGAACATTAAATTGCGCTGGAAAGATGTTGTTCATGCTTTTATACATGAAAATACCCTGTTGATGCAAATTAATATCACTGAATTTCAGAAATTTAGTTTCTTTAAAAACGGGACCAGTATGGGATCGATAGTTTATTCCAGATATTATACGAATGATCTTCTTCTGTAATAACATAAGCTTTTGAATCTTTGACTTGCAGGAATTAGCCCAGACAAGATTACAGTATGAAAAGTATGGGAGTATAAGAGCACAATATAGCATACGTAGAATGTGATTGGGTAAAAGATATTTAAGTCTGGATATAATGCCAATGTTTTTGGACACCTTACTTTCAACTTCTTGAATATGGTATTTCCATGACAAGGAACTATCTAAATAAACACCAAGAAATTTGACTTTATCTACCCTTGGTAATATGACATTATCAAGAACAATACTGAAATCATTGAAATCTGTATTCTTTCCATTGTGAAAAATCATATAATTACATTTCTTTACATTTACAGAGAGTTTATTAATTTTAAACCATTCACATATGTATATAAGACCTGCATTTACCGTATCACCAAGAGATTTCAAGTTTGAATCACTGAGAAATATGTTTGTATCGTCTGCGTACAGTATGAAGGATAACTCATCAGCTGATTTATAAATATCATTTACATATAATATAAATAACAATGGGCCAAGAAGACTACCCTGTGGAATTCCGCACGTTATAGCCTTAAACTCCGAAACAGAAGATTGATACTTAGTACATTGTAATCGATTATTTAGATAGCTGGCGAACCATTTATGAGCTATACCACGTATTCCATAATGATACAGTTTAGATAGTAAAATGTTGTGATTAATCGTATCAAACGCTTTTGACAGATCTATAAAAACACCAATTGCAAATTCATTTTCTTCAAAAGCATCTATTACTTTACTAGAAAGACTGGTAAGAGCCATACATGTTGAATAATCCCTGCGGAAACCATATTGATTTTCATAAAGAATAGAATATTTATCAAGAAATTCAATAGTTCTCTTATATACAATACGCTCAAATAATTTAGAGAAGACTGACAGAACAGAGATGGGCCTGTAATTTGTAAATTCACGCTTGTCACCCGATTTAAAAACTGGTGTAACTTTAGCTTTCTTTAGTTCATCTGGGAAAACTCCTTTTGATAATGAAAGATTGAATATGTGGCATAATGGTCTACAAATGAATAATATGACCTGTTTAATGACTCGTGGGCTGTATTCGTCCAAACCTGGAGCTTTATTGTTTTTAAAAGTTCTAACAATGTTACAAATTTCGTTTTCCGAGGTAGGATAGAGATACAAAGAGTCAACAGGTGGGTCATTCATATACTGTAAATAGCTCATTTGGGTATCTGGGATTTTATTTGCTAAGGATGGACCAATTCTTGTAAAGAAGTCATTAAAAGAATTCGAAATAATGTCCGGTTCTGTAACGATGTCCCCATTATGATTGAATACAGAATTTTCAGCTGGCTTACTTTTGTTGAGTAATGAATTGATTGTTTGCCACGTGCGATTTATATTGGATTTGTTAAGGAGAAACTTGTGGAAGTATTGCGATTTTGCTTTACGTATTAGTCCTGTAAGTAAGTTCCGGTAATTTTTATAAACAAAAGCATTTTGATCTGTCGGGTTACGTAAGTAAATTTTATACAGTTTATTCTTATGTCGGATCGACTGTAATAGTCCATTCGTCATCCAACATTTTAATTTCTTGTTTTTGTTCTTTTCAACTACAATTGGGAAATGTTTATCATATAATTCACGAAATTTATTTTGAAAAATATTATAACTATCGTTTATATCTTCTTTAGCATATACATCCCTCCAGTCGGCTTCTTGCAGATCTCTGTTTAAGGCTTCAATATTTCTTTGATCTATAATTCTGCGGCCAAGGTTTACTTTTGATGATTTAACATTGGTAATATTTAACTGTGAGATGCTAAAGACCGGCAAATGATCGGAGACATCACAATACAATAGACCAGTATCATGAGACGAATTTAAGTTATTTGAGAGTATATTATCTATTAAAGTGGCAGATGACTTCGTAATTCGTGAAGGTTTGTCTATTAGGGGGTAGTATGAGTTACTAAATAGTATGTTGATAAAATTTTTTACCGATTTGTTTTCATCATGTTGTAATAAATCAATATTAAAATCACCCATTATATAACATATTTTGTTGTCACTTATTATTTTGTTAAACACAGTGTCCATTACTTCAGAAAAAGTATCGATATGAATATTTGGGGGTTTGTATACGACACCTACTATAATATTCTTTCTCCTTTCTTGAATAATTTCTATAAAAATGGAGTCACATATTTCTGAATCAATCTGAATCAATCTGAATCAATCTGAATCAATTGGCCGAATATGAAATGTTCAGTCGGATGCATGTCAATGTTATACATATTTTATCACCGATTGTCCAAAGCAATTTTAACAAACTGAAGAAAAAAAAAAGTTTTACAAATTCTCGGTCCTATCACATGGGGCTCCATTCCGATTTTTGTAATTAAGGAGTTTTATGGCATATTTTCATTGCGAGCTTTGGCTTAACAGTGAAAGAGACAGTCTGTTGATTTGATATTCACAAAATCACCTAATGCATGAAAATTGAAGTGCAAAACCCCCAGAAAAAACATCAAAATCACAATTACTTGCCAGATTGTTTCTTATTTCATGTTCGTCCTTGTCTCCATGTTTTCTAGGGTTTTGTTCAGGTGAATGTGAAAGAAGAGATCACTATCTTTTCAACACATAAACATTTATTCCTATTCAAATATATAAATGAAGAGAGAGAAAGTGTGTGGGGAGTGTGTGTGTGTGTGTGTGTGTGTGCGCGCGCGTGTGTATGTGTGTGTGTGCTCGCGCGCGAGTGTGGTATTGTCGGTGTATTGATGTATTTTTGAATGAAATCTCTAATAAAAACATTATGGGGGAAAAAAAAGTCTGTTATAAGAGAAATGTGACAAATACACATAAAGAAACTAGGATTTACGCTTAGCACTACGGACCTCTCATATCCATTTAACATGAACATATACAAACACACCCACATCCCTCGCCCACACACCTTCACATTCGCCCGTACATCCCACATATATAAACATATACTTATTATTCCACTAGCCCCAAATTTTATTTTAAATCAAACACATATATATTAAACAGGATTTATACTGATTTGTCTCTGACAGTTTCCATGACTTTTCAAATAAAGTGTTTCCCCTCGTGATGTGCAGGTAAAATATTCATCATTTTCGAAGAGCATCTAAATTGCAAGCCAGCACTTTTCAATCAGGGGATGATAAAAAAGAAATTAAAGCTTACATGCTCGTCTGAGCCTGGTATATTGATTCTAATCACATGAGGACCAAAGTATGATTGTCAAAATCGAATGACATTTCACAAAAGTAACAGTAAATATTGATGGGCAGGGGCGTAGATAGGGGGGATGGGGTATGCATCCTCCCAACTTTCCAGGTGGGGGGGGGGGGAATGGTGTGTACAAATTCCCCCCCCCCCCCAAAAAAAAAAAAAAAAAAAAAAAAATGGTGGAAAATATACATTTCTATTATATGTTGTAGATAAATATTATTGATATATTATATCTATCAATATTATTCAAATTTATATATTCTTTATTTCAATACAGATATTACAGTATTTATTTATGTACAATATTGTATTGCGAGAGTGCCCAAGTCTGCGCAGTGCCCATCTCTGCGCACGCGCGTAAATGCGCGATTCTGATAAAACAAAACACGCAACGATCACAAACTTTTCATCTTTATCAAAGCGAAAGGTATTCATGCAAAAAACGAGTCAAAATATTGAAAAAAGGGTCTTATTTCAGATTTTTTATTCTCAAGCCTCAAAATCTTGTCTTTTAACGTCAAAACTCCCGAACTGCGTATGAAATAAATGTGTGCAGACATGGGCACTATTTTTTTTGGTTAAAGTTGAACTGACACGGCCGCCGTTTCTTGTGAAAATAGCATTGTTTTTTATCTAATTTTGATGAGATTTTTTTTTTTGCAAACTTGCTGTTTAGAATATCAGAAATAATATAAAATTATCCTTTAGAGGAATATTAGAGAAATTCTTGTTCATTTTCATGTCAAAATTTTAGGTGCGCAGACACATGGCTCCCCATCATATATTTATATGAAATTATTAATATTTATCTACAGTTCTGTCGTTGCTTCTGATTTTTCCCGATATATTTTTACACTACTAGAAAGTTAAAACCATCTACTTCAAATTATACAACATGGGTGTTGATCTTGGAGGGATATGGATCCCAAATTATATTTTGAGGTGATTTTTTTTCAAAGCCATAATGCAGAAATATTATTTAGATTAAAAGTACATGTAATTATTCTAGATTAAGAGGGTTCAGTTAGGTAACTTTCCATTATAATGCAATTTTGCCACACTCGTGTTATTAGTAATACCAACAATTTTCAAAACTGAAATGAAAATGTAGTCACAGGAATCGAATGTGGTGGGGAAAAAGGGAATATTTCACCCCCAATAGTTATAGAGGATGATGACCTGTGTCATCATCACCTAAATATACATAGAAGAATGATGAAATGATCATCATAACATGTACACTTACATGTGGGCACAGTGCCCCTACTTTTCCCTTTAACTTCAGATAAGTCTCCCATGCATTTTTCTTTCGAATAAGTTCCCGTTCCATATTCTTATAAGTGCCGTTTTTGATAATTACATCTCATCTCTCACCTTACCTTTAATAAATGCTCCTATTATC
>CM046852.1:19069397-19264397 GCA_025618425.1 Heliocidaris tuberculata | reverse complement strand
TACAGCTGTTTAAATACTAAACAGTGTGTGTGATTATGGTGTAAACATTTGACGTTTAGCCTATACATTAGAACCATTTAAAAGGTAAGCATGTTTATCTAATAAACACCTAGGCGTGATGAAAATAAGCACAGAATGTGTTTAGCTCTTAACTTAGCTACAATATATAAACACGTGGTGTTTACACCATAATCACACACACTGTTTAGTATTTAAACAGGTGTAAACACTAAATGATTAAGGTGTAAACATTTGGTGTTTATCCTATACATTGGAACCATTTAAAAGGTAAACATGTTTATCTAGTAAACACCTAAGGCGTGCTGAAAAATGAAAAAAATAGGCACATGTGTTTAGCTCTTAAACCCGTACAATATATAAACACGTCGCAGTGTTTTAAATCTGTCAGAAATAAACATGTCACATGTCGCTTTTTTTTTACAGTGCACTCGGGAGCATTCCAGCTTGGGAACCATTTACAGGCGCACACGTGCTATTCTAGCCACAGTGACTTTCGTATCCTACCGGGTACCCATTTAACACTTGGGTGGAGAGGAGCAATGTTGATAAAATGCCTTGCCCAAGGACATAAGTGCCGTGCTGTGCCGTAATTTTATTTGAAATCAAACACATTATGTAATGTGGATGTGTACATGTACGTGAGAAAAGTCTATGTGTGGTGAAGGGATATGACTGTATAGAAAATCCTATAGAATAGTGTTTTCCCACGTTCTTATTTCTCTTCTCCACTGTACATTGATCACATTTTGCGCAGTAGTATTATTCTTATAATTGTTAACACTGTTCGTGATAATACGTCTTTCATGGTAAAAATACGGTAAGGAAAATGTTTGAGCCCATCCCCTTTCGCACAATTCTGGATGCGGGGCTTGGTAATTTGTCAGAGAAATTACACACTTCCGTCGAGGGCCATCACCCCATTCTTTCTACAAGCTGAGAGAATCAAACGAAATTCTTTTAACCTCCACCAGTAGACTAACGAGTTACATATCCAATTTACAACGCTACACATCAGCACCAGCAAGTAAAAACATTCTCTCCCGGTAGAGGACGAATAGGTACCAAAATCTTTATACTCGATAACTGAATAACTGAGAGACAAAGTACTGTAAATCAATGTAGTCGCATACACTATGATGAATGTTCGTAGAAGTCGTTTGTTCTCTTCTCTCCTCTCCAACATCCAGGCGTTATCACGGAAATGAGTCTTCGCAACAGTGTTATATATAAGACAAAGGCACACACCGGTAAGGGCACAAAAGGCCAAGTTCAAAGTAGTGCCGATGAGGTCTGCAGTGTAAGAGTACAAAAGAGTTTTCCAGTCGAAAAACACCAGTGACGATAAACAAGTTAACCACGACGCGATACACGCGGCGATGCATCTTGGAGTGGTGATGATGTTTCTTACACCAAAGGGGTCGATTCGGATGGTGATGAACTGGTAGATAGCTACGAAGAGGATGTTGATGATGGACACGTTGGTCCCGACTACGGTGATCAAGCGGGATAAGCGGGAGTGGTAGTGCTGTGGATAAAGATGCGTAAATATAAAGACTGTCGCCATGATATAGGCTTACATCATAGAGCAATAATTAGTCTGGTTCACTATGTAAGAAAATGGGCTTTCGTTCAAAATTTTTGGAGATTAGCAAAACTATACATTTTTATAATCGTTAGAACATGGGAAATTCAAAAATTGATGTTGGCATTTGCACAAATCACCGGCATAGCGGCCATTTTGGATTTTCAAAATGGCCGCTATGTGTAACTCTTATTGAGCGAATTTCAAGATATTTATTAAACAGAACCTCATCTTACCATGTATTTATCATCATATTAAAGGGAATTAAATTTTCTACAACATGATACCACATTTAATGGGTTTGGTGATGATTTGCGATACAATTTTTGGCCAAGAATGTGATTGTTTACATAATTTTTACAAAATATCAATTTCTTCAAAATACGTATTTCTCATTATTTCGAAAGTTATTTTCACTAATTAGTTCAAACTTTTCAGAAAACTTTCCATATGTACGGTTAATACCATATAAAAATTACAAGTTAATTGCTTATCAAACAAAACATTTATAGCGCTCTAAAGTTGACACTTTGATATTAGCTAAAGTAGAGAATCGATAACAAAAGTGGTTACTAAGTGCTGCCTTCTCCCTATAGTGGTAACATTCGGAGACGTGAAATGGATAATTTCGGTAGTACATGCTATTGTCATGCAGATTAATATTTTAATAGGATGTGTGATGTCAGATGATTCAGTACGATCATATTTTAGTGATATAGAATTGTTTATTAGCTCCCGTTGCTATGATACAAATGTGCCTAATAACCGATGATGTGTGTTGAGAAATCAATAAGGCCAACTGTCCAATAATATATATGAGGAGACCTGGTTTCAAGTGATAATCATGATTCACACTCCAACACACGTATATACTAGATTATAGGGTACAGAACTTTTATCCCCTACATGTCCATGCCTTCCCCTCCCCCTTTCTACTTTTAAAACGAGACAAATTGGTACAAAGTAATATTCATAAAGTACTTTGCATAATGGTAAGAAAATCAGTAAGCCTTGACAAATCATTTAAAATCTCATGGTTACTGGAAAAATATCTTTCAATGCCTTACCATTCTTCCCACCCCTCCCCCTACCCCTCTAAAGTTTAACTTAAAACAATACCTACAAGTATTATTGGTAAAAGGAAGCAATTCAGGCTATTAGTGAAATAATATGGGACCTGTATTCACGTGATAGACAATATTTACACTCTAAAACATGTAGATACTTTGTGGTGGGGTTCAAAACGTGCGCCCGCACCCCCCCCCCCCCCTCAGTTGTACAGGGGGGTCCCCTGAACATATTCATACCAAACAGTCTTTAACATCAATCCAAGTCTGGTTAACCCCCCAATTGGGTCCCCTGTAACATTTCCAAGCACTTTCAATATTAAAACGAGCATAGTCTTACGAGGTGGGGAGGGGTGGGGGCTAGGGGCTGAAAGTAAAGTTTACATTCGGGCAAGAGGCGTCAGCACCTCCCCCCCCCCCCCCACCCCCGCTCAGTTGTAGACAAAGTTCATCGTTGGTCTCAATCAGCGCATTTCACGCCTCTCTAAATTTTGACTTTCTTCATCTTCATTCGGCATTGCAAAAATCTTTTGCCACTAAAGATCCTTCTAAACTTAGGTGACTTTTTGAGACATTTCCTGTTTTGAGTAAAAATTGGTTTAACATAATATTTCTTGCTACCACTGTTTATCTTATTTTTTAAAAATTGTCTTACTATATGCTTTACTATTTACTAGTACCTCAAATAGCAGAACTGAAAGCAAAAAAAATGTGACCTTTCGAGATTTTTTCTCTGTGTTTGTACAAAGTGGTTAAAACGCAATATTTCTTATTCTATTTGTATATCTTTATTTCTTCTTATTTATGTTATCAAGCTTTACTTTTAAAAAAAGCAGAAATAAAAGTAAATAAAGTTGAAGAACAATATGACATGCAGGAAATAAGCATTTTAAAGGTTGTAAGCCGTCTGTGCTGTAATGGCGTGATCATACATGTACAATTGTAATTGTATACATGTAGCCTAATTGGATTACCCTAAAACGTCTTTGGGACAAGTAAAGTATGTAATAATTTGTTGTATACTATAAAGTACATTTATTTAGTTTGCACATGCAGGTCGACATATTAGAACAGGCAGTCTATCTCTAGTTTGATAGAGTATAGGCCCAATTGATTAGTAGGTTACAATAATACAGCTAAAGAACTGCACTTAGTACTTAATTCAGGGGGTAGTTATCCGGGGGAGGGGGGGGGGGGGAATTGACCAGTGATGATAGTCGATGAGAAAGTTAGTAGACTGAAAAACAAAAGTCGTTAAAAGTGACTTTATTTCATGTGCATTCAATTGTATTTCAACCATATTTCTTGCTTTATAGGTCTGTTATTAGAGGATCTTTTTTCTAAATCAATATTCAGACAGAAAATGGATAGTAAAAGAAGAAAAAAGTACAAATGATCTACAAAGAAATAAAATCGAATTGCTGTTTTTTAAAATTCTAATTGCCCAAAAATATAAACTTTTACCTGAAGAGAAGAAAATTAGAAACCAAAATATAGTATGACTGTATAATTTTTCTAAACTTGGTGTCAAAATATGTGTAAGTATTCAAGGACAAAAACCAGAACGTGGCACTGTTTCAGTTTAGAGACGCAGTGAAATTCGTCTGAGGACCCCTAGCCGCCCCAAAGGCTTAAAGTGAAGGAAGACTCAAGTATAATTTTGTGATAGCACCAAATATTTCCCTTATCAAGGAAACATAGGCTTATCATATTCCATGTAGTTTTTATACTGACCACAGAGAAAGGGCAGAATATGTATTTAATGTCGGTCATTTTGAAAATCCAAGGTGGAAACCACATGAAGTGTTGAGATGGGAAGTCTAATGACGTCACCAATGTTTTTCCTGACCCTGGAAACATAGTATTAGAATATTCCAATAAGTTTAGAGATTGCCTTGAAGCAGAGATAGGGCAATATGATATTTCATGGCGGCCAATTTGAAAATCCAAAATGGCCGCCATATGCGATGAAGCGTTGGGAGTAGAAGTCTAGTAATGTCACAGATTGTTTTCTCGACCCAAGAAACGTAGGAGTAGCATATTTCATTAAGTTTCTACGTTGAAAAGAAGCCGACGTAGGGGGAAAATGTATTTGTGGCGGGCACTTTGAATTAAAAATGGCCACCATGTCCAATGAAGCGTTGAGATTGGATGTTTAATTATGTCACTAATGTACTAGCATATTCTGTTAAGTTGCTGTAAGTTGACTGGAATATATATATATATATATATATATATATATATATATATATATACATATATATATATATATATATATATATATATATATATATACAGCCCTGGAAAAAATTATTAGACTAGCTCCATTTTGAGGTATATGAGTAGTGTAAAGTCCACTGTCTATGGAAGTAGGAAAATGATTATCAACGGCTAATGCATAATTAATGGACTACTAGTAACTAGAACGATTACCCCTATGACATTTTACCGAAGGACAGTTACTACCAGGACGACAACAGCCAGGACAAGTTGTCCGGGAAAAATTTCCCCAGACACCCCTTTTTCAAACGAGAAAGAGTTTTTGGACCACCTAATAGACTATAAATGTCTGAGAGAATGAATTCAAGTTTACTACTCTTGGTCTGAGCACCATTGCCTTCTCATTATTCTACTGAGACCAGTGCGTGTGACATAAAAATTAAAGGTATTCAAAAAAAAAAAATAATAATAATAATTTTATGAAACAAACAATAACAACAACAACAATTCTTGCAGCATGAATGAGCTGCTGTGAGGGGAAAAAAGGGCAACACCTTGTTGACAGAATGCCACAAGGCATGGCTGCTATCATCAAATGTAGCAATTTTCCACCAAGAACTGAACAAACTGCCCCCTAAGGAGTGGACATGGCTTTACGAAAAAAAATCAGGCATACCCCCTGGACAATCCCCAGACCACTTCTGTCAGGACATGTTTTCCAAAACCCCTACCCCTGGAGAATATCCCTGAGGACAGTTAGCATCTAGGATATTTACATTCTGTTAGTTGTTCTGAAAGTTCTATCCGTTGGGGTGCCCTTAGAAGTAATTGTCCTTCAGCGAAAATTGTCCGGGGTTAATTGTCCTAGGGGCAATTACCCTGGCGGTAATTGTCCTAGGGATTAGTTATTACACGAGCTAATTGTTTTGGGGAGTATTCATCCACTCATTATGAGTTAGCTAGTAGAAATCATTCTGAAAATTCAATTACTGATGTAGCCAACACTTGCCATATAGGCCTTTATTAGGAGCTGGTTTAATAATTTTTTTTCCAGGGCTATATATATATATATATGCCATTTTTAAAATACAAAATGGCCGCCGTGTGCGATGACGCATTAAGATTAGAAGTCTAATTATGTCACCAATTGTTTTATCGACCAAGAAAATGGAGGATTAGAATATATTTGCTAAGTTCCTAGGTTGACCAGAAGCAGAGATAAGGCAACTTATCACACGTATGCCATTTTGAAAATCCAAAATGGCCTCCATAAGCGAGGAAGCGTTAGAAGAAGATGTCTAGCGATGTCACCATTTATTTTCTGCGCCCATAAATAGTAGGATTGGCACATTTTATTACGTTTATGCCTTTAAAAGAAGCCGAGATAAGGCATATTATGTATTTTATGGCGGCCATTTTGAAAATCCAAAATGGCCATCATGCCGGTGTTTGTGCAAATGCCAACTTCATTTTTTTTTATTATCCATGCTCTAACGATTCCGAAAATGTATAGTTTTGCTAATCTCCAAAAATCTTGAACAAAAATACATATTAAACCTGACCAGAAGCCAGCCCGTGGCATTATTTCTTTGTTTTAGCAAATATCAAAGTGTTAACTTTAGAGTATTATAACTTTTTTGTTAGATAAACAATGAACTTGTAATTTTCATATGATATTGACCTTATATATGGACACTTTTCTGTAAAGTTGGAGGTTATTAGTGAAATGGACTTTTGAAATATGGAGAAATATGTATTTTGAAGCAATTCATATTTTTGAAAAAAAAATGATAAAAATCACATTTTCGGCCCAAAATTGTTATACAAATCATCACCAAACCCAGCGAATGTGATGTCATGTTGTAGAGAATTTAATGCCCTTTAATATGCTACCACAAAAATGATAGAATGAGGTTCTGTTACAAAAATATCTTCAAAAGTGTTCAATACTAGTTACAAATGGCGGCCATTTTGAAAATCCAAAATGGCTGCTCGGTCAGAGTTTTGTGCAAATGCCAACATCAATTTTCGGATTCCCCATGTTCTACCGATTCCAAAAATGTATAGTTTTGCTAATCTCCAAAAATTTTGAACAAAAATACATAGTGAACCTGACTAAATAGGCCAGGAGCCTGTCCCGAAGTAGTCACCCCATTTTACATATGAGATTTGACCCCTTAAAGTTACTAAGACCATCCATATCCTTCACAAAAAACTTGTCAGCTCTTACGAAGCCGCCGGGTTTGGCCCCCAGAGCCCCCAAATGGGGCCCCAAAATTGGGTCGATTATAACCCATCTATATGCGCCAAACTTTGTCAGAATGGAGGTGTATGACTATACCTTACCAAAACACCAAAACTGACAAAAATTTTCCGTCGGGATGGGTTGTCAGACCGCCCCTAAAAATTGGGGCAAATTTTTCCCCTTGAGGCCCATGGACCATATTTTTTCAGGAAGAAGAGTTATGGGTGTACATTTCAAAAATATAAAAACTGACAAAAAATTCCATCGGAAAGGGGTGTAAGACGCCCCTGAAAAAAAACACCACAGTGCGCCTAAACCCAGCTTTTCTGCCCAAAATGCTCTGGATGTAGAGAAAAATCACTTTTTGGCATTGCAACCTTAATAACTGCAAAGTGTCTCATTCAATTTATGTCAAATTTACAAAGTACAATTTTGAGTATTTTAACTTTCTTGGGTTGAAATTTGGTGTCAAATGGTCATTTCTCAAAAGTAGTCAAATGATATTGTCAGGATAATTATGTAAACACGCCCATTGTCCATCTGCGCCTGTTTGGCAGGGCATAATAGAAAGCTTGCAAGGTATTTGTGTAATTAACACATGAGTAGTAGATTTCAGCATGCCAGTCACATAGCCGAAATACTTATCAAGCTCCTCTATAATAAAGCAGGGTTCCCACTTAGCCGAGTTGGAGTCTCGAGTTGTGGCGAGCTGGCGCGAGCTTGAACTCGCGTCAATTCGCGTCAACTCGCGTGAAATTTACTAATTTTATGAGGTATGCATAAGTGATCTTACGACCCGACATCGAGTTTACTTCGACAGCTGTACGAGTAAACCGAGCGCGATACGAGTCACCCGAGTGCGATAAGAGTCGCACCGAGTTTGGTATGAGTTGCGATGACCTACATACGACTTGTACCGATCTATCAACGAGTTATCAAGATCTTGTTACGAGTGATAAGAGCTTTCTACGAGTTTCCGATATACGACCAAAGAAACAGGAATGCATCTTCTCCCCCTTTTTTTTTTTGGGGGGGGGGGGGGCTAAAATGAAATCAGTTTGATTCATTTCAATTCAATTAATTTCCATTTCCAAAAAAAGCAGTTAAAATCAAACATATAAATCATTGTACAATAATCTAATGACTTGAATAATATGCACAGTGTAACTAGCTAGGATTTCATCTTTGGTTTCATAGTCTTATTTTTAAGAACAAGTCGTGAGTGGAAATTAAGGGATCTAGTAAAAAGCAGGACTTGTAATGTGGATCCTTCGAATAATTTCAAACATAGCTTGTAATTTCTAAAAACTAGTAAATAAAACTATATCTACAAAAGAAGAAAAGTAATGACACACCTTTCTATTTCGTTTCAATTTTGTTGTATAAAACAACAACAAACTGTATAGACTCGCAATTTAAAGGCTTAATTGTTACGACTATAATGCCAGTTGCCAAAGCGAAAAGAATATACGAAGAATGACATACATAAGGAAAAAAAATGTGATTTTTAGGGAAAACAGCGATCATCTTGGATGTTTTGCCCTGCACACTTTTTTTATTGAACGTAAGACCAAAAAATTTGTCATTTCATATGGAGAAAAGTTAAATGGAGTAGCAAAAAAAAACCAAAAAACAAAAAAACTGTTACATAAGCAAATGTACAAAAAGGGAGTATTTTTACCTATGTATAGCCAACTCCGATAAGTAAAGGAGCCGAAGGGAGGTGTGTGTTTTTAAGGAGAAATGGTAGTGCAGATGTTTGACATATGATACTTTCAGGAGAGTTTGTTACCTACACTTTTACGCCTAAAACTTAATATGTATGAAAAAATAAAATGCATACTTCTTGCCAAAAGAGTATTTTGTTGGTAGATTTTACAAGCGAGCATGGAGTGGAAGCCAGAAAAATCTATATTGAAACAAAATTCCATTCCTTTCAGTATATGAGAACAGGTTATAGTGTACTGCTACTTCATTTTATAGTTATGTACATTTTAGCGGCAACTTCCTTTCTCATATTTGAGGTGATATCAATAGGCTATTGGTAATCTCCTGAAAATTTATTTACTTTGGGTTAAATTGTTCATGTTGGTGCTCGACTCATTTAAATTTATGATACATTTTATGACTACAAGAATAGTTTCACGTGAGACAGAAAGACAAGACGTGAAACGGAAAGACACTAGACGCAAAAAAAATTTCTTTCAAAGATTAACCGGCGAAATGCAAGCAAGCAAAGCGAGCTAGAGCTTCCAGGTTTTTCCTTATGTTTTCTTACTTCTTTTCCATTTCTTCCCGTTTTTCTTCCCCCCCCCCCCTTTTTAATGAAATTCAAATTCAAATTCATGTTCATTTATTTCCAACAGAAAAAAAGGAAAATATAATGATATTGCTATAATTATACAAACGATATGAAATTAAGATATATACATAATTGATTTTTTTACATGAATTAACATATAAAAATCATTGAAATGATTTATTAAGATAAATAATTAAATTCTGGAAATGAGGGATCCACTAAAAATCAATTGCTTGTAGTTTGTGAACCCCCCGGGGTGCACCCTGTAATCTTTAACGGCAACTTACTGGGAGAGGCCACCCCAACCTGAAGTTGGGGGATATATCCCCTGTCCCCCCCCCCCCCCCCCCTCCCACCTCCGATTGACACCCATGAGCCGAGGCGATAACCTATAGTTGTATTTGCATATGCGTTTAAAGTTGAATAAAAATACGTTCTTAAAAATATTTAACAATATAGTTCTAGAAAAATAAAAATCACTGCATTTTTAAAGGCCAGGGGGCAAATCATGGTGCGCTTGCCATGCTCGCCCTGCACTCTGTTTATGCTCATGGGAAACTCACGTAGATCGATGGAAACTCGCTATAAGTCGCCGTACTCGATCTAAACTCGCGCTAATCTCGTGGGAAACTCGGCATGACTCGCAGCGCAATCGCCGTGCTCGCACTCTGCTCTCGGAAACTCGAGTAGCACTCGCGTATACTTGAAGGTGGCGAGTTATTACGAGTTATGAAGAGTTCCGCGCGAGCTCGTTACGAGTGATCCGAGTATATTACGAGTTTAAGCGAGTTTAAGTGAGTTCATCTCGAGTTACAACGAGTCAGTGAAAATTTTCAACAAGTTCAAAAATTTTGGAACTGCTCGCGACTTCAGGGAGAGTAGTGCAGAGTTGCAACGAGTTACGCCGAGCCGTGTCGAGTTGTCGCGAGTTGTTGCGAGTTATCCCGAGTTACAAGAAGTGCTTTACGCGAGTTATTGCGAGTACCTCTTTTAGGCAACTCGCGATAGCTCGCCAGAACTCGCCAGTACAACTCGGCTAAGTGGGAACCCTGCTTTATCCCGAGTTACAAGAAGTGCTTTACGCGAGTTATTGCGAGTACCTCTTTTAGGCAACTCGCCATAGCTCGCCAGAACTCGCCAGTACAACTCGGCTAAGTGGGAACCCTGCTTAATGTATTGTCAAAGTGGTGCAGATGGACAATGGGTGTGTTTACATAATTCTCACACAGGGGCGGCGCTACAGGGGGGCAGAGGGGGCGACCGCCCCCCCCCCTATGATTTTTCAAGTAGTGAAAAAAGGAAAAAAAAGGAGAAAAAAGAAGAAAAGGAGGAAGAAAAGGGAAGAAAAGGGAAGAAAGAAGAAAGAAGAAAGAGGAGTATTAAAAAGAGAGGTCTTAAACATATAACTCTATATTACCCCTGTTATTTAATGGAGAAAAAATATGACGTCATCTTTAGGTCTTCTTGCCCCTCCTATCAAAATACCCTGGCGCCGCCCCTGTTCTCACAATACCATTTGACTACTTTTGAGAAGGCAATACAGTTTTCACAATGCAATAAATTATTATTGAAATTATCATTTGACACCAAATTTCAACCCAAGAAAGTTAAAATACTCGAAAATGTACTTTGTAAATTTGACATGAACTGAATGAGACACTTTGGAGTTATTAAGGTTGTAATGCATACAAATGGTTTTTCTCTACATCTAGAGCATTTTGGGCAGCAAAGCAGGGTTTAGGGGCACTTTGGTGTGTTTTTTCAGGAGCGTGTTACACCCCCTCCCCGATGGAAATTTTTGTCAGTTTTTATATTTTTGTAATGTACATCCATACCTCTTCCTTCTGACAAAATTTGGTCCATGGGCCTTAAGGGGAAAAATTTGCCCCAATTTTCAGGGGTGGTCTGACAACCCATCCCGACAGAAAATTTTACCAGTTTTGGTGTTTTGGTAACGTGTAGTCATACACCTTTCATTCTGACAAAATTTGGCGCATATGTTAGATAGGCTGAAATCGGCCCGACTTCGTGGCCCCTTTTGAGGACTCTGGTGACCTAACTCGGCGGCTTCGTTCGAGCTGACAAGTTTTTTGTGAATGACATCGATAGTCTAAGTAATTTTAAGGGGTCAAATATCATATGTAAAATGGGGTGACTATTTTGGGACAGGCTCCCAGACTATAATTAGAGGTAGCGATAAGTACCCTTGCATGGATGTGCCTGAGTTTCATCGAATCCTTAAATATATTATTTTACCAATAAAATCAAGGCACAAGGAAGGCTCAATACTCTTAAGATAACAATGATAATGATGATAATGATGCTGATAATGATAATAATGTCAATAATAATAATAATAATAATAATAATAATAATGATGATTATAATAATAATATTGATAATAATATTGATAATAACAATGATAATAATAATAATAATAATAATAATAATAATGATAATGATAATAACAATAATGATAATAATAATAATAATAATAATATTGATAAAGTGGAAGACCACTTTGACCCTAGCATCAAATGCACGCTTGATGTCAGTTGATGGGGTCAGAATCAAAAGAGGGATATTTCAAGGAGATTCGTGGTCTCTGATCTATACTGTTCTGTCTGGCTCTTAAATCCCTGTACTTTCCCTCCTGTAGGATACACATTATGAATACAGATACAGAGGAAAGGATGTTTCAGCAACATTAGAAAAAATGTTCATCCTATGGTTTTAAAAGAAGCACAAAAAAGAAAATAATAAGGAAACATATTAAAACTTTGGGGAAAATCCGATGAGAAAATATAAGAAAGTTTTGAAGTTGTAATCAATCAAAAACAAATTGGCAACTCCGTGACGTAACTTTGTGAGTTCCTCTCCGATTTACTACGTACACAAAGATTGATAAATTTTAATTTTCTTTGTTTTGATGAGGGAATAGGTTTTGTGTAAAAGCATAATTGAAATGATTATAGATGCATCTAAGGTGCATGTATGATTAAAAAAGAAAAATAGAAAATAGAAATTTACGACTTTTCCACTACAGGACAAATGGGAGAGGAGCTCACAAGATACATCACGGAGTTGCCAATTTGTCTTTGATTGATTGCAACCTAAAAATTCATAACTTTTTTACTTTCTTTTTTTATATAAGTTTTTACTCTTTTCTTTCATAAACAAAATTATAGTTTTCACATAAACAAAATTTCAAGCAAAATTTCACATTCCATACAAAATTACAATATATATCTTCACATAAACAAAATTATAAGTAAAGTTCCACATTTCATACAAACAATTACTTACGCGAGCACTGAAATGTTCATGGATGGATTTGAAAAGGGGGTAGGTTCATTGAAAGAGTAAGAACTTTCACGAAAATGGTTATAATTTCAAGATGTTGGCAAACAGGAATGCGTATGGGGGTACAAAAATAGGGTTCTTTTTGTGAATGTGTACTCAAGCCAAAAATATGGTTATATTAGGGCCCATTTTGTTCCTGTTTTTATTTTTAAAAAAAAAGGTTTTATGTAAAACATAATCTTAACAGTATGCTAAATAAAACTATAGGGGTCATTTTCGACTGCGCTGACGATCATGGATTACATCTTTGAATATGAAGTTACATCATCGGTCATATATTATATTTTGCTGGTTTTGAGGAAATAAATCCATCGGACTTGAAAGGGAAATATTGCAAAGCATCATCATACTTGTTTGTAGTATATACCGGTCCCGACAATCGCTACAAAGATGATGATGAAATCTACCAAGGCAATATTGAACTGGAAAATGAATCGCTGCTTCCGAAGCCTCTGATGACAGGGAATAAGTAGAAGGGTAACGAATGAAAATAGACCAGCAAACACCAAAGAGAACATGTAGATTATTTTGTTTCTTGTCTGTAAGGGATGGCAAACGCCCGAAATGTCCTCCTCCAAATTCATGTTACCTGTTTTATGCAAACAAGTCTTCAATCCTCTCGCGAAGTCAAACTACATCATCATTCCAAAGGGCGTATTTAAAAATTAAACTGGTGTGGAAAATGTCAACACCAGAGAGAACATCTAGATTATTTTGTTTCTTGTCTGTAATGCATGGAAAACGACCGAAGTGTCTTCCTCCAAATTACTGTTTCATGTTTCATGCAAACAAGTCTTCAGTCCTCCCGCGAAGTCAAATTATCTTTCTAAACACCTGCTAAAAGGTCACATCTAAAATGCAACTGGTGGAGAAAATGTTTCACGTTACCGGGGTGAAGATTCAGTTCCAACAGTCTGGTTTACAAGCTGTCACAGGTCACGTCCCTTACCCGATAAATGTTCTGTTTCTCTTAATTCTTTTATTTTCCGAGATAATTCCAGCTAATTTTTCCTCAAAGTCAGTAGGCAGCCTTCATTAATCCACTTCTTTTATCCACCACTTCTTTTCATACTCAGGTACAAAACCTAAGAACATCACCTTGGATTTTTTTATGTGTATCACACGTTGTTTAAAAGAAAAATACAATACTCTGTGCTTCTCGCTAATTTTTTTTTTTTTCAAAAGCCTCAACAAGTATCTTGTCCTTTGGACATATATGTGGAGGATGGAAATGAGGCGGAATGACTCGATCATTACTGTGGCCACATGTATTGCGTTTACTAGTAGTCGATGTGTGTAATTATAATGTCAATCTCATCACTGGAAGCAATTAGAAGTGATGCAGGAAGGTCACAAACAATCAGATCGTGCGTTTCTCGGCGCTTTACCTATACCATGTATACAGTTCTCCTCAAAGTTAAAAGGAAATGTAAAATCATTGTAAAGCAGATAAAGTAGCAAAGCTGCCTATGAAATTGTGAGCAAAGTCTGGATAATCTATTTCTTTCCCTCCTTCAATCTCTTTTTAATTCCTCCCCACCCCACCCCCTCTCTCTCTCTCTCTCTCTCTCTCTCTCTCTCTCTCTCTTTCTTTCACCCTCTCTTCATTCATTTAGGTGAGGTAGTCTTGACAGTCCTTATAATAGCAATCAAAATTCAAAGAACATACAGTTATTCACAAAATGAAAAGGAAATTAAAAATCAATGCAAGGCAGATGAAGAAGCAATGTTGCCAATGACATTGTGAACAAAGTCGGGATAATCTCTTTCTTTCCCTCCTTCATTCTCTTTCTAATTCCACTCTCTTTCTCTCTCTCCCTCTCTCTATCTTTCTTTCATCCTCTCTTCATTCATTTCGATCGAATAATCTTGACAATCCTTATAATATCAATCAAAATTATTCATTTTTCCCAAAAGGGTAATGACATACAGTTTTCCACAAAATGAAAAAGAAATTAAAAATCATTATGAAACAGATGAAGTAGCAATGATGCCAATGAAAAGATGAGTAAAGTGGTGACAATCTCTCTCTCTCTCTCTCTCTCTCCCTCTCTCTCTCTCTTTCCCTCCCTCAATCCCTTTCTAATTCCCCCCCCCCTCTCTCTCTCTCTTTCTTTAACCCTCGCTGTATTCATTAAATATATCGGATAGTCACGACAATCCAGACATCAATCAAATTCCATTACCCAGAAGGTAATGACAATGATGCGCAAACCTTGACATTATCTCATCGACTTCTCCGTGACAATCACAAAAGGTAGCATAATTTCTATAAAGCTTGTTGCTCATGTTGGTGGTTCCCATTTATTGGTTAATATCTTAGTCGCATCCAGCTTTTTGTAGCGCTGAGCTATGCCGAGGCACTGTTTAACGTTTTGACACCATTTCGTAAGTTGTGAATGTTTATCAAAATTGGCTTATAATGCATGGAAGCAGGGGCGGCGCCAGGGTATTTTGATAGGAGGGGCAAGACGACCTAAAGATGACGTCATATTTTTTCTCCATTAAATAACAGGGGTAATATAGCGTTATATGTTTAAGACCTCTCTTTTTAATACTCCTCTTTCTTTTTTCTTCCCTTTTCTTCCCATTTCTTCCTCCTTTTCTTCTTTTTTTTTTTTCACTACTTGAAAAATCATAGGGGGCGGTCGCCCCCTCTGCCCCCCCCCTGTAGCGCTGCCCCTGCATGGAAGACACCCCTGAATGATCATAATGGTGATCAACGTTTAGTAGAGGATGATGTTGGGTTTCTATAAGAATAATACGAATTATTTACGTATAACGCGGTACGAATCATAACTAGAGTAATACTTTCAAAGAAATGTCCTGACTTTGTATACCCTCTTATTTGATATGACTCCCTATTACTTTTTAAATGATTTTTGTCCATTATTTATTTTCAAGTGAAATAATACCATTATTCAGATAAACAGAGGAGTTGTAGTCTAGTGGATAAGTCACCGGACTGCAGATCACAAGGAGCGGGGTTCGATTCCCTGTCATGGCACTCATGCCCTTTGGCCAGACATTAATCTGTACATTTGCCACACTCCACGTAGGTGAAGTAAATGCGTACCCGGTAGGAAGAAATTTCTTGGATGCTTGAGCGCCTTATCATGGTCGCTCGGATAGAGCCAGGGTAATGATATGACTAGAGGTCCCTCAGGGAGAACAATATATAATATTGATGAAGCTACCCTGGGTAAACAAGACATATTACTATTACATATGGCTAAAATATCTGAGATGTTTAGCATGTCTCAATTGGGAAATTTTGAATTGCTCTCTAGAGAATTTTTTTTTCTTTCTTTCTTTTTCTTTCTTTTTTTTTGTTGTTGTTTTGTTTTGTTTTTGTTTGTTTTTTGTTCATTTTGTGAATAAGTTGTATAGAAGTAATCGGCCTTAAATTAAAAAAAAAATTATAAGACGTTTTGAAACTTACGCTCGCTATGTCCCAATAAATAACAAATTTATGGTTGCTCAAAATTTCGTGTGCACAATTTTTTTTCCATAACTCTATGGCCCGTATTCTCGAAAGGCGCCTAACTTAAGCCCCATCGAATGGAGATCGATGTTAAGCCCCCGCCTAAGTGTGTAGATTTAGGCCACCGAATTATGAAGAGCCAAATGTCATCCTCTTTTAATCCTACAAAATCACCATAGTTCTAGGACTAAATACAAATACAAAACCGACACGATAGAATTGATTTCTGATGCTCATTTCATGCCAGAAAATAATTTTGTTTCTTTATTTTGTTACATAAATAGAGTCATTTATACGGGACTTAGGGGTTGACGAATGGCCTTCCATAAATCAGTGGCCTAAGTTAAGCCAGGCTTAACTTAGGCCATTTTCGAGAATACGGGCTTATATCATTAACTTTCAAACCTAAACGAATGAAAATATTTTTAGACCACGTAGAGAAAAAAAGTTCAAATTATAAGTGTCAATTTTACACAATCTTATAGCTTATATCTGAAAGTAGTACATGCAGTCAGGGGCGGCGCTACAGGGGGGCAGGGGGTGGCCGCCCCCCCTATCATTTTTCAAGCGAGCAAATAAAAAAATAAGAGGAAGAAGGGGGGAGGGGGAAAGGAGAAAGAGAAGGGAAAATGGAGAAGAGAAGGCTAGGCCATGCAATTATGACATAACTGTTATTATCCTATTTGTTATTTCAAGACCCTCGACGTGCGACGTTGCTATACGCGTCATTTTGCCCCCCCCCCCCTATTTAAATACCCTGGCGCCGCCCCTGCATGCTGTGGCATATCTAGAGGGGCAGTGGGGCACGTGAAAGGGGCTCCAAAAAAAAAACGCAAAAAAGAGAAGGGAAAAAAGGGGGGAAATGAAGAGAAATAATAGAGAAACGTTTATCAATGTACCAACTTCTCTACCGCTCAATTGAAGTCAATTGCAAAATTTCCTGTGTAATAATGCGCAAGAAATTTTTTTTTAGGGTTAAAAATGCAAAAGAAATTGCCGCTCGGTCGCATCGCTCGCTCGTTTGTACAATAACGTACATAGGTTTGGGCATTCCGGGGGGGGGGGAGCACAACTTCATTATTTGCCCCGGGCGCTATAATCCCTATAATATATATATATATATATATATATATATATATAAGCCCCTGAGTACATGCAAAAGATATTTATATTTCATGTGGGAGCTTTTGTTCAGTAATTCAATTATGATAAGCCCTTCCGATTAAAATGTTCAACATCATTTCAAAGTTGACATCCATTGTGTAATTAATCCAAACCGAACTGAATTTGAAATGCGAAGTTCACTTCTCAAATTATACTCATTAACGTCCATTTTGTGACAATACATTCATGGTTGCTCTCAGTGTCAATCGCGATATTAATTTTGATCATGATATGGTTAGGAGATAAATGAGTTTGGGATGTTGACGATTACTAAGTACTACCGTCGCATGGCGACCATGCACCACAAAGACCTTACTCAAATTTGATTACACGAAAGAACTCATTGGCTAAGCGCAGATTATTTGCAAATGTGGAATTATGAGACATGAACGAAGTCATTTTGTCGAGCGTGTTCTCTGTTTAATCTGATCATAGATAAAATGCGTTTTCTACAGCTATCATGATAATAATTCGCAGTGTTCTATACCTTCATTTACTTTGTCGTGTCAGAGGCAAATATACACTCATTAAAACATTCCTGACTTTGGGGGGAAATGTTTGATTAATACTATCTAATAGATTCTAATAATTTGCAGACGGAGTTACATTCTGTGACTCAAATGAATAGTTAGTGAAAGTGATTTTTTTTTTATTAAATGATGATGATGATAATA
Source organism: Heliocidaris tuberculata (assembly GCA_025618425.1). Taxonomy (NCBI): domain Eukaryota; kingdom Metazoa; phylum Echinodermata; class Echinoidea; order Camarodonta; family Echinometridae; genus Heliocidaris; species Heliocidaris tuberculata. The sequence continues at coordinate 19,246,275 of CM046852.1, read as the reverse complement.
ATGATAATAATGATAATGATAATAATCATAATAATAATAATAATGATAATTGTAATGATAATAAATTAGTACATAAAAAATGAGTAATAATAAAGGAAATGATGATAACAATAATAACAGTAATAATAATAATAATAATAATAATGATACTACTACTACTAATAATAATAATGATGATATCCATAATTTGATAATAATAGTGATATTGAGTTCTTGTGTAGTGCATATCGCAATTATCATATAACTATGGAAAATGTATGTGGTTTTTCATCAATTTCTCATTTTTGCACACATATTGCCAATTATTAATTTTATATATTTGCCCGTTCGAGAACACTACTTTTAGCCTTTCGTACATATTCGATTTAGCGATCTAGATACACATGTAATTTTAATCAAACATTCTACTGAGCTACCTTTGGCGGCCACTCCAGCGCGTGACCTAGGGGGTCACCGAAGCGTGACGGGGAAGAAAACAGTAGAAAATTGCAGTATGGTGTCCTCAAAAAATAACACAAAACGAAATAATATTGACAATGTAAAGTGCTGGTCGGCGGGGTCCACTGAACTCTATGTCATAGAGTTCAGTGCGAAGGTCGGACATTGGCAATTCAGGTAGGCAATGTGGAAATGCAAAATTTGAACTCTCGCAAACTTTTTTGAAAACTTTATTTCGAAAGTATATCATCGTATATGTAAGAAACAACATGAAGCTTTCTTGTAAAAAAAAAACAAACAATCAAAACAACAACAACAACAAAAAACAGATTCTACGTTTTAGGACGAGCTTTTACAGTTTAAAAAAAAAATTTACTCGACATATTCTAGTTACCGTTCGAAGTAATCCTGTTTGGCTATTTTGATTAGGCGTATCAGGCGCGATATGATTAAGGCCAAATGAAAAGTCTCTCAAAATTTCGTCAATATTTTATTCTTAGCTGATTAGTGCTTCAAATAGAGGAGATATTCAGCTTTATTAATGATATAGGTCGATGTGCTTAGCAAGTTGTGTGGATTAAACTTCCAAAGTTTTGTGTTTAAAATTCAAGATGGCATATATCCTCAAAATATTACACTAACGCATCAACAATAGCACCCGAATGAGAGCTTCGCGTAACTCAATATGAAGTCCTGAAAGAAAAGTTTTATCAAAGCTCGCAAGACATTTTATATTCTTAGCTGATTACAGCATGAATAGAGGAGATATTCAGCTTTATCATGATATTATAAGTTACTTTGCTTAGGAAGTTGTGTGGATCTTTATAAAATTATGGAGCTTATCGCGTAAATCAGTGATGAAGTCCTAAAGGAAAAGTGTTATCAAAGCTCGCAAGACATTTAATATTCTTAGCTGATTACAGCATGAAGTAGAGGAGATATTCAGCTTTATCATAAGTCGCTATGCTTAGCAAGTTGTGTGGATTTTTATATGGAGCTTATCGCGTAACTCAGTAATGAAGTCCTGAAGGAGTGGTGTTATAAAAGCTCGCAAGACATTTCGTATTCTTTGCTGATTACAGCATGAAATAGACATGATAGAGGAGATATTCAACTTTATCATGATATAGGTTGATATGCTTAGCAAGGTGTGTGGATCTTACTGTTTAAACTTCAAGATGGCACATATCCTCCAAATATTACCCTCTACATCAACAATAGCACCCGTATTAGAGCTTCGCGTAACTCAGTACGCATGAAAGGGCAATCCAACCTTGGTAATAAGATGATTTGTGTGAAAGCAGAAAAATAAGAAAAACAGGATGGTGAAAGTTTGAAAGAAATCGGACAAGGACTAAGAAAGTTATGGATGCTTGAAAAATGAGATCACTACATCTATGCAAATCTCAAGTTGGCAATTTGGTGAATCAATTGTGACATTTTTGTGGACAACTCTCCCATTTGTCGTACACAAAAATATCATTAATTTGCGGTTTTCTTGGAGGCGCTTTTACCCTCGGGGCAGTACTTAAAATGATGCTTTATGAATTTAATTTAATATTATTGAACGACCCATTTGTGATTAAGTTATATAAGTTTCTGGACATATAATATACAAGCTTTGCTTTTGAATATGTCCAACTGTTTTCAATATCACTTAATCATGTTAATAGGTCAATATCTGTGCATCATATTTTTTACTTATTGATATTTGATTATGTGCCCCTATCTATGGAAAAACATCATTTTGATATATTATTGTTATTGTATTCATTTTATGTTATGCACTGCAGTATTATGTTAATATGAATGATTGAAACAGTCAATAAATCAAATCAAAATCAAATATATTGGAGATAGCATATTGTTATAGGTCCTCATGAACGAAAAGATCCTACTGAGTAATGCATTTTGAAAAAAAAGTGATATTTTAGTCATTTTGTGTGTTAGAGCGAATGGGGGAGTTGTCCACAGCTACATCACAGTGACATTACCTATTCGGCCAATTTGAAATTCCCATATGCATAGTGATTGCAACTTTCAAAAATTCATAACTTTCTTATTGCTTGTCCGATTTCGTTCAAACTTTCACCAATCTGCTTCTCTAATTTTTCCTCTATCTTCCAAAGCAACTTGCTATTGAGGTTGGATTTCCCTTGAAGTCTAGAAGAAAGTGTGTGGATCTTACTGTTTAAACTTCAAGGTGGCACTTATCCTCCACAAAATGTTTTAAATAATATTTTATTTCCTTCCTCTTGTCATACATTTACACTACATTTAATCATAAACACATAATCATCAGCTTCATTAATCACTCAGTGATCATATAAAAATTACACTCCACATCAACAATATAGCGCCCCAACTATAGAGCTTCGCGTAACTGAAGTCCAGTGAATGAAAATTTTGATAAAAGTTTGCAAGACATTTAGTATTAACTATAATTACAGCATGAAATATAGGAGATATTCAGCTTTATCATGATCAGATGATATAGGTCGCTATGCTTAGCAAGTTTTGTAGATATTACTGTTTTAACTTCTAGATGGCACTTATCCTTGACATATTACCAGGGGCGTCGCTAGAACATTTTGAACGGGGGTGTGTGACACCCAAATTTGCCGACAAAAAATGCTGCACCCTAATCTCCTCCCCCACCCCCACAACATAATAATAAAAGAAAATCACACATGTAGAGATCTTGATCATATACAGGCCCATTTTTGAAAGGAGGGGGATTACGCCTTTTGAATGAATATCAACTTTTCAATTCAAGCGAGCGAGCAAAATTTTTAATTTTTGTTTGTAAAGAAAATGTACAGAAGTCACATACAGAAGTCACATAATTAACTGAGAACCTCGCTGCCCAAATAGGTGGATATTCTGGCACCTAACTTCGCTTTCCGAATATGAAGTGGTGGTTGCCCGAATATCGGAACTTTGAAAATCCTCGGGGTGGGGGGCTGCAGCCTATTGCCAAAGGGGTACGCCTTTTGCACGAATGGTAAATTTTTCAGTGTTTTTGCTCGCTCGCTTCGCTCGCTCGCAAAAAATTACCAGTTTTTCTTTTTTCCCCCCTCCCTTTTCCTTTCCTTCTTTTCTTTCTGTTTTTTTTTGTTTTCCTTTCCTTTCCCTTTTCTTTTTTCATTTCTTTTTTTCTTCTCCTTTCTCTTTGTCTCCTTTTCCCTTTCCTCTTCCCTCTCCCTTTTCCCCCCTCCTTTTTTAAAATTTGCCGACAGAGGTGGCGCATTTGCCGACAGCAATTTCGAGTGGGGTGTGGGACACCCCCTCCCCCCGCTAGCGACGCCCCTGCATATTACACTCCGTATCAACAATATAGCGCCCGCATTATAGAGCTTCGAGTAACTCAACATGCTCAATATAAAGTCGTGAATGAAAAGTGTGATCAAAGTTCGCAAGACAAAAGCGTGAATTATAGAGGAGATATTCAGCTTTATCATGATAAAGGTCACTATGCTTAACAAGTTGTGTGGATCTTACTGTTGAAACTTTAAGACAGGACATATCCTCGAAATTTTAGAGCTTCACGCAACGGTTCCATGACATTTGCTCCTGCGACAATCGCTCCGGTCTAACTTTGCCGGGTTAAACCTAAACCTAAACCTAACCCTAAAACCCTAATCCTAATCCTGATCTTCACATTTCCTTCTAACAAACTGACCGTGCTACCATTATCTTTCGAATCTTATGCATCCATAATTATCCATTAAAGTTAATCCACGGATCAGGAAATTGGTTGCCTACAAATTAAACTGATTGCGGAGAAACAAGCTCGTCAAGCCTATACTGTGTTAACTCGAATACGCTGTTCTGTAAAAACGTGCAAAGCTATACTGATGCTTTTTCGGGGGGACACTCCGAGGGGCCCTTCCTCAATCAGATAATCTATATAGGGGTTCCGACCTCAAACACTTATCTGCTCTAGTATTGCAAGTAAGAAAATTTAAAGACTAATCATGTTGAAAACTTGCATTTCACGTCATTAGAAAGCTATTCGTTACGGTCCTGTAAGGTGGTGATTTTGCCCCCCCCCCCCTCCCTTGTTGATAAAGGGGAAAATTTCCCTACACGCTTTTGGCGCCCAGGTGTAAACAGGATTTGTACAATCTGGAGATACATATCGCCTAACTGTCACTGGCGTAGCCAGACTTGTCGAACAAGGGGGCACAGTGGGTGACACACATATTACACCTCCCCCCCCCCACACACACACACACAAACACACAGTGGCGTAGGGCTATCTGGACCTTGGCCTCGGGGGCAAACATTCGAAACAATGGTGATATCCAGAAAAAATCATTTTGCAGGTCCTACTTCGCCTCGTTAGAGTACTGTTGGTGTTCGGCAGTCGGACGTCTGAAACTTCTTTCACCAGTCGCGTACAGAAATCACATATTCGGGCACCTCGCTGAATGTCGGAACTGTAAGGTCCACACAAATCGATTTTGCCCCCCCCCCCCCCCTCTTGAATGATTGGGGGCACTTGCCCCCTCTGCCACCAACCCCCCTTGTACAAACTCGCCAAGGCGCATTGGCGAGTTTGCACAAGTCTCCACCTCGCCTTCTCGTATGAAACAAGGCGCCTTGGTGACTTTGTACAAGTCGCCTTCGCGCCTTCTCGTCTAAGCAAGGCGCCTTGGCGAGTTTGAACAAGTCGCTGTTGTTGTTGTTGGTTGGTTTGATGGCGATTTCCATCGGTGATTGGATGATTTTCGCCTTCGCGCCTTCTCGTCTTAAACAAGGCGCCTTGGCGAGTTTGTATAAGTCGCCTTTACGCCTTCTCGTCTTAAACAAGGCGCCTTGGCGAGTTTGTATAAGTCGCCTTTACGCCTTCTCGTCTTAAACAACGGCGCCTTGGCGAGTTAGCACAAGTCGCTTTTTAGCCTTCTCTTCTTAAACAAGGCGCCTTAGCGGGGTGGATCAGGGTCGCCTTCTCGCCTTTTTTGCCGAATAATATGGGCGCTGTTGTTGATGCGGAGGGTAATATTTCGAGGATATGTGCCGTCTTGAAGTTTAAACAGTAAGATCCACTCAACTTATTAAGCATAGCGACCTATATCATGATATAAAGCTGAATATCTTCTCTGTTTCATGCTGTAGTAAGCATAGAATATGAAATATCTTGCGAACTTTTATAACACTTTTCATTCAGAACTTCAATATATTGAGTTATAAGGGGAAGCTCCATAATGCCACACGGGCGCTATTGCTGATGCGAAGTGTAATATTTTGAGGATATATGTGCCGTTTTGAAGTTTAAACAGTCAGATCCACAAAACTTGCTTAGCATAGTGACCTATGTCAGTAAAGCTGAATATATTCTCTATTTTATGCTGTAATCAGCTAAAGATTTGAAATGTTTTGCGAACTTCTGTAACTCTTTTAGTCAGTGCATGACTTCATTTTGAATTGAGCGATGTTCTTCGCCGAAGTACGCTATTCGAATTCTCTCATGAAAGCAAAAAAAATTTGCATCATTGCTTTGAGATTTTGATGGTTTGGTCCATGCTCATTTATATGAAATGAAGGCGTATTTTCAGACCAATTTTTTACCTTCAGAGATACCCAAAATGGTTGGTATTACATGATTTTTTTTATTTAGATTTTTGTTTCTGTTTTATTTCTGACGTCTCGGCGACACCCTAATTGGTCGCTTAACTTGTGGAATGGTCGCCAGATTCAAAAAGCGGAATCAAATCTGTGCTATCTTCATTCCCATTTTTGACTGAAGGTAATTCAGGTAAGACTTACTTTAGTTTTATTAACATAAATATATACCATTCAATGTTTTAAATTGTATCTATAAATCAACTTTCAGTTGTTCTGAATCTTTATGTTAAGTGTAAATGTGCCTCCGAGACAATTTATTATTGTCCCACGCGTAGGTTCTGATGTTGTTAATTGTCTGACTAAATGCCTGGGGGTCGTTTCATCGGGGTCGGGCTAACTCGGCACTAGGGCGAACTCGGCACTCCGCGGTGACTATGTTTCAAGAGTTGAAGTCCACGCTACGCACCGTACCCTTTTTTAGCCTTAAATTTCATGTTTTGCATAATTTTACTTCTTGAAATTGTCAACATTACTTCTTTGCTAATCATTTTACACATTGATATCAAATAGTTTGAATTTAAGTGTTTTGAAATGTGTAATTAAATGCGAAATTCAACACAAGTGTTTGCGATCACTTTAACTCTCTGGGCTCACTCTAGCTATACGAGCTCTGTGGCTTATCAATCTGCTACTGGCCACAGAGCTATACAGCCCATGCCTATACTGCGTGTGGAGGAAGATATCAACCAAAAAATCTAGATCTAAATATCACCATTTCCCACATACTGTGAGCCATGCAAACCACCCTCGGAGTTTGCTAAAGGGGTAACCATCCAGGATCAACTAAGATTGTAAAAATTGAATGAATAAAAAAGAAAAAAAGCCACAAAATTGGCAGGTGTGATCAGGTTTTTTTTACCATGCACTTGTAACTTGTATATATGGGACTACACATGCAAGGTAAGATTGGTGTAGTCCCATATATACAAGTTACACTGTGTAACTTGTATATATGGGACTACACCAATCTTACCTTGCATGTGTAGTCCCATATATACAAGTTACAAGTGCAAGGTAAAAAAACCTGATCACACCTGCCAAATTTGTGGCTTTTTTTCTTTTTTATTCATTCAATTTTTACAATCTTAGTTGATCCTGGAAGGTAACCCCTTTAGCAAACTCCGAGGGTGGTTTGCATGGCTCACAGTATGTGGGAAATGGTGATATTTAGATCTAGATTTTTTGGTTGATATCTTCCTCCACACGCAGTATAGGCATGGGCTGTATAGCTCTGTGGCCAGTAGCAGATTGATAAGCCACAGAGCTCGTATAGCTAGGCTCACTCCGCGGCGATTTTCCGCCAAGGCTGAGTTTGCCCCAGTGCCGAGTTAGCCCGCATCCGTTTCATCAAATCAACTCCATGACAGTCATAACTTTGTCGGCGATCTACGGAAATGTCATGGACTTGACAAACTGTTTCACGAAGACATGATAAACGACAACTCAGTGATATCGATACTTATCAGCTAAAAAACATAGTCTATATCACAGTCCATTGAATTTATCGTCAATTACCCAAACAGACTTTGAGGCTCAGTTTTCTTCCAAACTGTTCCAAAATGTCAAAAAGGCAGCGAAAATTAATAGAGTCTACTGGTGATACAAACATCCCGTTTACATGAAAAGATGTGTTACTTATGGCATCTTAGAATTTATAAAATTGAGAAAACTTGAGGATGCATTTGCGATGTACGAATCTAGATTTGTAAATAAGAGGATACCGCAATTGACTGATTATGGAAAGAAGACCCAAATCGTGTACACTTTAGAGAAAATGATTAAATAAAGATATTTTATGACCCAATTCTTAATATTCAGTTATAAAAAATACATTTAATATTGTTTATATCAAAGTATTGCGTGAAAAGGGAAAAATAAAGGTAAAATACATACATGATAAATTGTTGTCATTTAAATTGGTCTATATATACAGACTGTTCCGTTTTAGACGCTTTTTCTATGGTAGACCGATGTGGGTATTTTTAATATTAATCTCACATACTTGAAGGGGGTCAAGAAGTCATAAAAACATATTGTCCGTCTGTAAAATATTATAATAAAAACATTAGTAAAACTATTTGATAAAAAGAATGATAAAGAAATGTGCTTGGAGATCAGGAAATAATTTTCTCTTAACTTACATTTTTCATTTTTTCGCAGCCCATAGACTAACTAAAAGCTGGCTTATGATGGCGTTCTAAAAAGATATGACAGGTTTGGAGTACCGACAAGTCACTTGTCAGGGAAGTTGTCGCTGATCTTCGCAAACACGGCTTTGTAAAACGGTTAGCGGACAAGTTGAGCGACAGCGTCGAGATGTCGCTGATCTTGTCGTTATGACGGTTTGATGAAACGACCCCCTGGACTGTAACTTCATTCAAGTTCAAGTTCAAGAGAGGGAGAATTCGACAAAATCATATTTTTGGACTCCATATTTCACATATATGTTCACTTTTTACTCAAATCATGGAAGGCACACCACGTAATACTAGTATAGTGGTCACATTGACCACTACGGCTACACGGGACGAATGCAAAGCCAAAAATATTACTAGAGTCTAGACTCTAGTCTAGAGTCTAGTCATTTTCTGTTACTTAGTATTGCATGTACTTAAGGTATTGGGGGAAAAATGAGATAAATAATTAAAATACTTCCTTTCAAATTCAGCTCTTTAAAATCTCACTCCTACTTTAAATGGCCGTTAGGAAGAACTTCTGATATTTCAAGCAAAATCCAAAGTCAAAATCATGTCCAAAATCTAAGAAATCCCAGCCAATTTTTTTTCGCGATTGCATGTTGTTTTCATGCCTCCGATGTTTTAGACTAAAATCAGCCAATAAAATTTTGTCCACAAAGAAACTCGGTATCGCGCGTGCACATCGATCTCTACGATCGCGCACACAGAAAATCGGGACTTTACGTGTGCGCGATAGGGACCAAATTTTAACGACTGACTTGGGGGGGGGGGAGATGTCAGCGCTCGTGGTGACCAGGAAATGTACACAATGACTTGCGATACCCCGTTTCACCAGAACTGACAGTAAATTACTGATTTCATTTTTGGAATTATCTTTTCCAACATCGGTGAGTTGAATTTATTGTATTTCATGGATTTGGTGTCGGTTTTTGTAAATTAAATGCTGATTTTGAGTGAATGTTGGTGACGTTTGTGCAGTGGTGTTTTGAAAGTGTTGAGGTGTATGAATGCCTAGAGTCTACACACGAAGTATAGACAAGTCGCTATGAGTGATGGAAGGCAATATTGCTACTATTTCAACAAAAAAATTCCCAGAAAAAAATCAAGAATTGCCATTGGATTGCAACATGTTGCAATGGATCCTGGCTAACTCGGCACTAGGCCGAGTGAGTCGAGCGAGTTGAATTGATCGTAAATACTTGTGTTGAATTTCGCATTAATTACACATTTCAAAACACTTAAATTCAAAATTATTTGATATCAATGTGTAAAATGACTAGCGAAGAAGTAAAGTTGAAAATTTCAAGATGTAAAGTTAAACAAAACATGAAATTTAAGGCTAAAAAGTGGTACGGTGCGTAGCGGGGACTTCAACTCTTGAAACATAGTCACCGCGCAGTGCCGAGTTGCAATAGTCTATTCATTTTCATTTTCGCTGTCTCAGACTCAGGCACTCATAGCCACTCATAGCAGCATTACTATACTTTTGGATGGTCATACACCTCAACACTTTCAAACACCACTGAACAAAAGCTACAAACATTCACTCAAAATCGGCATTTAATTTAGGTCTACATGTAGACCTCTACAAATACCAACACCAACATACAGTAGAGGCGCACGGCCGATATTGGAGACTGTTTCTAATTTGGGAGACTGTCTCCCATATTGGAGACCAAGGGCGTAAACAGGTGGGGGACAGGGGGGACATGTTCCCCCCACTTAAAAGTGGGGGGACATCATATCATTTGTCCCCCCCCCCCACTTTTTGGGTTCAAACCCATTACTTAAAACCTGAAAAGCACTTCCATCTTGTTATTTTGCATGCCTTGAGTTTGAGAAATACTCAAATATAAATGTTCAACCGCCCTTGTTGACATTTGTTGCCTTGTTGAAATCATCCCAATCCTCTTCCCTCGCCATGCAGCACTGCCATGGCGCGGCGTGGTGCGCCTTTCGATCGAGTTGCAAATTTTATTCTAGATCTCGCCTATAGCCCTTCTACTTATGAGAGCTTGTAATATTACTGCTTGTAATGAGAATCCACTGCATAAGCTTTTAACAACATGATACAATTGGCTTGATTTCTGCTACACAGTGCATTAAAAGGCCTATTTTCGATGGCAAAACTTCAAAAAGTCCCTACCGTGGGAGGGAGGGCATCCCCCTTCCACACCTCCCTCACTCAGTGTCCCCCCCACTTTTCAGAAGCTGTTGACGCCCTTGTTGGAGACTGAGCTTACAGAAAGACAAAAGAAATAACACCAACAACAAGGCAGTTTCTCTCAGTCAAATTTTTGCCTCATTGAGGTTAGAAGCTCATTTGTTTTGTGTGTAGATCATAACAAAAAGGGTTATGAAAACAAAAGTAGACAGTGAATTTTTAAAGTAGACGGTCAAAGGGGGGGGGGGGGTTATTTTTTCATGAGGAATCTGCTTGTCACATTTTCATTTGAGCAACTGTATAAGGAGCCTGTAATTGTTAGCTTCCATTTTGTCTTGGTTCTGTACAGATTCTGGAATTCAACATGTGACAACTCCTACCACGATAATGGAGCCCAGCTGGGATGCCGCGCAGTCTACCAGCTGTGCTTCTAAGACCGATATCATGGCACAAAATACTCCCCTCACATGCAATGCAACAGTTACTGGGACAGGTAGAAATATGGCCGTGCCTCACTCTTCAAGTAACATTGACATTCAAGAGAAGAATGAACAATACAAAAGTGTAGCAGAAGTACACAAAAGTCTAAGCACTGAAAGAGGGGAAGATGGGACCAACCTCATCGACAGTGGGCTGTCATTGAATAGGAGCAGTGCAGTTTGCCAGGATGGCTTTGAAAATTGCCAGCTGTTTGAAGAGTGTGATGTGCGCAGTGGATGTTATAAACGTGTTGATATTGTCAGTGGCAATGTAGAGTTGACAGATAGATTGACTTCTGAAGATGAAGTGACTTTAGACCCTCCCCAAGTAGCCAGCTCAGAGAAAGAGACCCCTTTTCTGTCATTATCACCTCATTTGGAAATGGGTAACAGTGAGGAACTGGAAAGAAAAGGAAAGATTGAGAACCAGTCCCTGAATGATTCATCAGAGAAAGATGGTTATACTCAACTGCCTAACAAGTCTTCTGTGCCGCGCTTTGTGTACGGGATCTGTAACACATCCAGCTTCAAAAGAAGAAAGAAGGAAGCGGCAAAAAGTCAAATTGGAAGAAAGTCGTCACTGGTTTCCTCTCATTTCAAAAAGGAAGAACTGGCAGACGAAAAGTGTGATTGGTTGTCAATGTCTGATAATGTGAACGGGCACCAGTCTGCATCAGGTAACCGTGGAGAAATGGCTGAACACAATTCCGTCAAAGGTCAGGAACAGAAGGATACCTCATTACCAATTCTAACCTCAAAATCAAGCAAAGTTGATTGTAGCGATGAGACCACTGCTAGTCAAATTGGAAGAAAAAATGCAAGTGTTCCATCAGAGTTGTCTTTGCAAGATGAAGCCTTAGATTTAACCAACATTCAATGCAAGAAAGATGTTCCAGCATCTAGGACTGGCGCAGATCAAGATACTGAGCATATCTCGTACATTGCAGAGTTTGATGAAGAGGTAGAGAGCAGTAGTGCAGGAGGTAAATACATTGCATTTGTCTTAGATCACAGTATTCACCCTCTTAGCAATTCTGCACATACTGTAATTTGGGGTTTGTCTGTAAATATTCTTTATTTTCTGAAAACCTTTATCATGTTCAAACTTACGTGTCGAGTATAAATCACAAAGGATGTTGGGTCATTTAAGCCTTGCAACATCAATTTCTCCTTGCATTGATTGTCCATTGTACATATTTCTGTCTTGATAGGGGAAACAGACAGAATAGAAGATGGTAAAGTATAGTGTAATTTAGAAATTACCCCATGTATGTACAGTATGTAGCCTATTACATTGGAAATATTAATATGCTGTCACCTACTGTTTGTCTGAACCAGCATAATACCAGGATAGTACTCTGTAATTTTACACAATCATTACCAAACGAATCATTCTGTTATGCAGAACCTTGTAATCATTCATCACTAAAAGATTTATTGATTTTATAAGAACTGTGTATCACTGTTGAATGAACAATTTGTTTTCCCCTATGCCTCCCCACAGGTGGAGAGCAAGGTCAGGAGAGGTCATCAAAGAAAGGATTTCTGAGCATCACTGGGTTGATTCAGAAGCGAAGAACACCAATGATGAAACGCTACAAGATGAGAGATGTTGTCCCAGAAACAAGAGATGAGGATGAGTCTGCTACTAAGAGACATCTTGGCGGCGAGTTGAAGGGTGCAGCATCCCATCCCATGATTAGGTACTATCAGAAGATACAGAGGGATTCTCAGTCGGTGAGACCATCTGAGGTTAATGTCGCCAACATCGTAGGAGACTCCAGCAAGGAGGTGAAAGATGCTGTCTCGGATGCTGGACCCTTGGAACAGTGTTCTACAGAAAGAACTCTTGATGGTATGTCAAATCATGAGGAAAGTGAAGCGATTCATCCCATGGTTAAGTATTATCAGTCAATGCAGGTCCTGTCGCAGACACCGGTTGAATTTGATGAAGAGTTCCCCCAAGATGAGGGAGATGCCAGCAACACAACTCAACAGAAGGAAAGGATTCCTTCGATCCAGTCGGCAGTGATAGATACTGAAAATGATCCAGTCAAACGGTTCAAATGCAAGGTGTGCGGCAGAGCATTCCGTCATTCACAGGGATTAACTGCTCACAAGAAAATCCATAGCAACGAGCGACCATTCTCGTGCCAGCACTGCGACCTGAAATTCCGCGTCAAGCAGAACCTGATCACTCATGTCCGCACGCATACAGGAGAGAAGCCGCACTCGTGCGAGGTCTGCGGCCGGGGATTTGGCCAGCAGTCAACCCTGGTGCGGCACCTCCGCAGCCATACCGGGGAAAAGCCATACACGTGCGAGTACTGCCAGCGCAAGTTCAGCCAGCGGCACGTCATGATGAACCACGTCCGAATTCACACAGGAGAGAAACCTTACTCCTGCAAGGTCTGCGGGAAAGACTTCAAAGAACAGCACAACCTTGTAAGACATGTACGGACGCATACAGGAGAGAAACCTTATGCTTGTAAGGAGTGTGGGAACAAGTTCACACAGAAGAACCATCTCATGAGGCATGCCAAAGTACATATTCCTAAGAAACATACCATATAAATTTCATAACGCAATTCCTGTTATGATGGTGCTACTTAACTCAGAATAATAGGGTATTAATATGAACATTGTCACCTCTTTTGAATTGGGCACAGATCCTAAAGGTCTTTGAAAAAAAATTGCTAGAAAGTGTCAAGTAAAATCATCATTTTATTATATTAAAACAAGATTTTTGCCAACTCATAATTTATTCATCTGCTGGCATGAAGTATTTTTCTCGCAAATTGACAGATTTTATTTTTTTCTTAAAGAAATATTTCATAATTATGTATTTCTTGATGAGGGAAAACTTTTTGGACTGAATATTTATTAGGTTGTTTTGTTTTAGATTTCATGTACATGTACATGTATGTTTAAAAAATGTTTGTCTAGAATTCTCTGTGTTGGTGCTTCAAATATTGAATTACTTTCCCATTGAGCCATTGGTTTAAATTACCTTAACTTCATTTTTTTTTTTTTTTTGGAACCATGCAACTTTTAAAGGGCAATCCAACCTTGATAATAAGATGGTTTGTGTAAAAGCAGAAAAATAAGAAAAACAGGATGGTGAAAGTTTGAAAGATATCGGACAAGGACTAAGAAAGTTATGGATGTTTGAAAAATGAGATCACTACATCTATGCGAATCTCAAATTGGCAATTTGGTGAGTCAATTGTGACATTTTTGTGGACAACTCTCCCATTAGTCGTACACAAAAATATCATTAATTTGCGGTTTTCTTCGAGGCGCTTTTACCCTCGGGGCAGTACTCAAAATATATTGGAGATAGCATATTGTTATAGGTCCTCATTAATGAAAAGATCCTACTGAGTAATGCATTTTGAAAAAAAGTGACATTTTAGTCATTTTGTGTGTTGGAGCGAATGGGGGAGTTGTCCACAGCTACATCACAGTGACATTACCTATTCGGCGAATTTGAAATTCCCATATGCATAGTGATTACGACTTTCAAAAATTCATAACTTTCTTATTGCTAGTCCGATTTCGTTCAAACTTTCACCAGTCTGCTTCTCTGATTTTTTCCTCTTTCTTTCAAAGCAACTTGCTATAAAGGTTGGATTTCCCTTTAATGGACAATGAGTTCAATGAATACAATGTACATGTATTTTGCCCCCACTAAAATATTAATGCCCAAAGTGGTGCTACTAAATATCAGAAGACCTACAAGTAAACATTTTCAGACAATCTCTGTCACATTCGTAATTGGAGCTTAAGTACAACTTTTTACATCACTATAGTATGATATTTTTGTACAGTGCTCAAGTAAAGAGCTACATTGTACAATGTACTTTAAAAGGGTAATCACAGATTGTAACTTTAAAGTGTACCAACCACCTGAAAAAAGAATTTGTATACCGCTAGGAAGTATAAAATTAACCTCAAAGAACTTTATCTGAAATTCAATAGGTCAACAGTTCAGGAGTATGAAGGAAATAAAGGATAACATGAAGATGCTCGCGCGGAACCGAACCTCCAAGTTGGGTTCCATGCGAGCCCTTATCTTGGCCAGCGCATACGGTTGCGTTGAGTAGTCTACTCAAGAGTTGCTTTTATGCTTATAGAGAGTATAATTAATGTTGTAATATCTCTTTATAGAAGTGATATTCAAAGCCCATATTTGGAATATAGAAGAATGACATGGAACCTCTAACATACAGATTAAAATATTTTTTGGTGATTGGTACCCTTTAAAGTGATTGATTAACTTTGTGAAAAATTGTAAAATCAGCTCAAATGCCAGGGAATTGTGTGCAGTCCTCTAACTACATATATAATTAAGGATATGTGAAAGTATGAGAGAAAATGGAACCCGTTTACTATCCTAAAAAAGAGAAAATCGCGATCAATCGCTAGCGCAAGTCACTCGGCTTCTTCGCTGCGCTGCTGTCACAAAAACCAAGCACCAGCGCTTGGCGATTTCAGAGCGGGATTCCAGCCCGTACGGTATTCTGTGATAGAGCGAGGTATGCCAACCGTAAGAGTTCTTTAGGGTTCGGTGGTACTCTATCCCGACATCAATGTTCAATCGTAAATATCTTGATATATAAACGACCAATCAGCTTATAAAACTCAGGCGATTCCTGTCTGAGCTAAAGGTTTGCAAAATTTTATGATTACAGCATTAACTGGAACAGTGATTTTTTTTTTTCAATCCTGGGCAAAGTTAATCGATGCCTTTAAAGCTTCAGTAACACTTATGTTTTATCAGATTGTCATCAACCATTCATTGATTTCTCTGCACCTACATGTATGAAAGTCATTTTTGATGGTGGTGTGGCCTTCCTTTTCAAAATAAGATGGTAGAGGGATGAGAGAGATGATGCCATTTGGCTATACAATACATAGTCCGAGCTTGATCTGAATATCTATTTTCTGAAACACTTTTTTGGTGAGTGGAGAGAAAAAAAAAATCACTTTGCATTGAAGCCAGACAGGTTAATGGAAGAAGTAAGTTCACTTTCAGCTACAATACCTCATTGTTGTTTAATTTTAGTACATGTACACTGTACAGTAATAGATTGGTTATGACTGATGTACATGTAAATATGCCATGTTCATTGTATGTGTATATCAGAAATGCAGTTCTTTTTATCTACATGTAATGTGCATCATGTATATGTATTGATTATATGGCTTACTTGACAGAAAAGAGGCTTGTAATCAGTTTAAAACCATTGCAGTCATGTTGAACAGAGGGAAAAATTGAACTCTGTCTAACTTCCTTGTTGAAGTTGATTTTAGACTGAACTTTATGTTAAAGCCCGGCAACTTAGTTAGGGTTGAAATGATTAAAATGCAAGCCAAAAAGTACCCATTTACTTGCACAAACTTTATATGTGGGCAATTCCAACAAAAAAAAAAATTTGCATATTAATGAGGTCGGTAACGGAAGGACATCAAAATACATCAAAATATTTTTTTATATTCTTCCGTTACCTACCTCATTAATATGCAAATTTCATTACTGCTTGGCAATAACAGAATGTTTTTTCGAAAATCAAAGGCAGTTGATCTAATCTTACATCTCTGATGTTTGAAATGTTCTACCAATACAAAAAAAAAATATGTAGTTATGGTTTGAACTTGGTAAAAAGTTCAAACCATTTAATGTCGTTCCATTACGGTGAAATTGCCCATGTACAGTCTTAATGAAGAAATGATAACAATGAATGACATTTATATTTGAGATAAAGTGTTGAGTTCATTCTCAATAATAACAATGATACAACTCATGGTTTTGCTGCTTACGAAATCAAAAATAATCTCTCAGAAAGGAATTATCATTTTGGCAGCAGGTGGGTGTGTTGAGTGTCAATCGCTGCCTCTGAAATCTGGTAATGATGGGTTGACATTACATTGAAACCACCATTACTCTGTTTAAATCAACAATTTGTGATTGAAAATAATATAGATTTAAGAGCTATGGTGTAAAAATGATATACAGATCATGTTTAACATCTGTTGATTATGCATGCTTGTATTAAAAATTGGCAGGGAACATTTCCACATTATGCTAGGTATTTGATCGAATAGTACCTAATCAGGATCTTTTTTTTTTTACTTACATGTATATAAATTCATTTGAAAAGATTTTTTTTTTAATGGAGAGTTTTTTATAACAGTATTCTTAATTATAAGGTTCCACTGTACTTGTTAACTTCCAAATTTACCTCCTTTGCAATGTATTTTTTTTTTCTATTTTGGTCGCATACTTCACATAGAATAATTACATGCATTAAAGTGATTTGGTAACTCTGTAGAACAGTAGAGGCTTGATAAAATCTGAGCTGCCTGGCCTTACATGCTATCAGTGTATGCAATATGGTGTAAAAATGAAGCCCAGGGGGAAAAAAGCACTTCAAAATCATCATGTGCTTCACAAAAGTAAACATATGCAAGTGACCAGAAATGCCAGACTCATTTTCCCCCATAGACTCAGTGTTAGACTAAAGCGTATGGCCATAGGCTTTTGTAAATGGGAGTATTCAGTCATGGATATTTTAATAATAGCATTATATATTTGAAAACCTTTCTGGCCCGAATTCACAAAGGAGGTTTGGTTTAAACCATGGTTTAATCCCCCTCCTGGGTTTTTTAAGCATACGTGCGCACGGAATCCGATCCAATCATATATTTTCTTTGAGCGCGCGCATGGGCAATGCGCGCTTATTTACGCTTATTTTAGTACGCTTACGGAGGTTTAAACCTTAGCCATGGTTTAAACTTCCTTTGTGAATGCGGGCCTCTATGTCTGGATATTTATTTATCCTTCTGAACATCATTATACAAGACGGATATCAAAATTCAACAATTTATTAAATCAAGCCTCTACAAAGTTACCGAATCCCTTAAACAAACTGCTTCTATGTCCTATTCAACTAGAGTAGAATCCATACAGTAATATGTAACAGCAAATATTAATGTAGGTCTACTATCAGAAAAGGCCATGGTTTTTCAAACACTACTACATGTATTCTTGCCACTTGAATTTGACTGCAAATTTTAAAGTTACTGTTTGCAGATTGTGAATATTATGATTTCAATAACAAACAAATAAATCATGACTCCATAATCATACTTTGGTTCAGTTTATTATTGTTTTGTGCTTCATGTAAAGGGGAATTGGAATAAAATGAAAATTCTTTTTTTTTTTTTACTTATTAATTTTTTGAAAGATTGCAGCAAAGGTTGAAAACAGATTTAATACTAAAATTATATACATGTATGCATGTAAATCCATGTATATTTTGTCAAAATGTGATTTAGAACAGAGAACAAAAGACTGCATGAATTGTAGCACCTTTTTAAATATATCCTGCCTATTTATTAGAATACTGACTTGTTACACACAATTAGTATAGAGTGAAATATGATCCAAGACAATCTGAGAACTTTTCTTCTTTTTCTTTCTTTCTTTCTTTTATTCCTGCCTTTCCTATTTTTTACATTCTTTCTTCATTTTTTTCTTCATTCATTATATCTCTTCTTTTTTTTTTTACTTCTTGCTTGAGAAAGAGTTACCCCCCGCTTTACCCCGCCCTGGCCCTTGCAACAGGAGGAATCCACAACTGACCTAAATTTTGACATTGTGCGCGAATAATTAACGTTCCATAGTTAGCGTTCCATACACGCACCTTCTGTTTTGAAAATGAGTGGCCGGAAAGTCTTGATCAAAAAAGTTCTTATTTATTTATTAGGGTATGTATCTACCACTTAATTTGATTTAGGTTTTGTATGTTTGCGTGATTTGAACATTGCCAAGTGAGCAGTTGCAGGTGCCCAGGCCATCTCCTCTCCAAAGTAAAGAAGATAATCACTGAGTGACTGACACTGTCCGAAGAATCAACACCCGCTGGACGGCGACAGAACGTACACCCCGAGGTTTGGGCGTGATCGCTCTAACAACTCCCGCTGTGCATTGGTGCTAGTGTTGGAATGAAATTCGAACAAGATGGTCTTCGAGGTGGTGCTAAATCATGTCTACAAATTTCCTCTAGATCTTGTGATCCATACCCATCTAACCAAGGTAGGGATCTGTATTTCATTCTTTGTCTTTGACTTCGAGAAGTCATTTATATGATGTAGACCTCTAGTGAAAAAAAATGTTTATTTAACTTTTAGATCTAGGCTTTTTGGCAGTTTGGTGTAGATCTAGTCGAGTCTAGTTTTGATGGGTACATGTATGGTGGTTGATCCAGTGTCCGAACACTTTTCAGAAAATCAACGATAGAAAATTAAATATCAAACAAATATCTGTCAAACTTACATAATGAATGCTCAAAGTCCTACAGAAAAAGAAGTTGATGGAATTTTAAAAAGACAACGTAGATTTAATATGATATTCCCTTCCGAGTGAACCCCTTCCCAACGACGCTGCGTTTTGGTCCCTTGAAAAAGGTACTGTATTTCCGAACGTGTGAAACCTATGGGAAAAAGACACAACCTTTGTTTCAATAGTGTGGTTTTCATACGCGTAATCTCACGCGTATGAAAACCCATTTTAAGCGCTTAACTGTACACGTTCGGTAATACAATCTGTTCGGAAATACAATCCTAGACTATAGAACATTTCTGTTACAAGTCATGTCTATCTCAGTCTTAGTTGCTAAGCAATTATTCCAGCCAGTGTGACTGACTGCCCTAGATGTAGCACCTGGCTATGTCTTTTGTTCCTAGTACATGCATGAAGCACAGGCCAGAGCTTTTAGAATAGATAATGTTATTTATCTTCCTTTTATTCAGCACAGGTTTAGTGCAAGATTGGCATGTAGGTTCCTTTCATGGATTGTTGCTAGGAGATAATAAGGTGTGGGAAAACCTAAGTTCTTTGGCAGGGTGTAACATTAGGGGTGGCTAGTTTGGTCACTTGAAGCTTTGATTTTGGGGAGACAAGACCTGTTTGAGTTGATGTCTATCAGCTAGCGCAGTAGCAGTTTGCCTGCTATGTGTTTGATAGGTGCAGCTAGGCGGATAGCAGCATGTTTGAGCTGCTGGTTTGAAACTGGGCGTGGCAGTTTTGTGTGTGTTTCCAAAATGTCACCAGCATTTGTCTGTACTGGACAAGGAGCTGTGTTCGTGCTTCCAAGCTTCATGTCACCAGTTGAACTGTAAGTTTAATTTATCTTTCTATACAGTAATTTTAAAGACAATTTAGGCAAAATATTTTATTATCACAGAAGAAAAGTGAAATGTATAAGTGAAATGTTGCAAGTGCTAAAATAATTGTCTTGAAGCAGTAAAGTTAAGAGATATTATTTCATTGAAGTTTAGATATTATTGCACAATTTTATCTCAAATGTTGATTACAAACAAGACTTTATGATATTCAAGTAAGCTAAGAATAATTGTTGCCAGTTTAACTTGAAGTTGATAGTTATGAATAAGACTTAAAGTGTGTCTTTGCGTAAATAATTATCATCCCTTGTACAGGATTAAAGTATATCCTTGTGTGATTTCATGTTCGTAGATGGTGTTAACTTAGACTCAGAGTCAGATTCTAGACTCGAGATTAGACGCAAGGGTAGAGTCAGAGTAAACTTCTCTTCAATTCGGTCTGGGGTCGAGTGTCTTCAGTTAGCAGATAGATGTCTGCATGCAGTGTTTTGGGTGAACTTCAGAGGTTCCCCATGTTGATGTCAACTTGGTTCTCCAAACTTTCAGGTTCCATGTAACATTAAAGTCAAGTTGTCGACGGAACATTTATGAAACCAGGTTTTCGTGTATAATTCAGAAATTCCAGAATTTAAGTACAAGGTCTGATGGACTGAAGGAACTTTGGAATATTTATGCTCTGGAATTATAAACTGTAATCCTCATTATCTTTTTCTGACATGTCATTGTTCATACACTTGTTTTAAACCAACACTAAGTGTATTAGTACCACATTAATAATTTGAATGCAATATAAGGTTATAAGATACATGATTCTTTCGTAGCAAATTTCACGTAAACTTTAAAACCCAAAAGTATCTTGTATTTTCATATATTTGAAACTAAAACTCTAAAGTCAAAACGTTGCTCATTATCATTTTGTGAAGAATAATATATTCTGTGAATACATTGTAAAACAGCCTGTTCAAGCATATGAATGAATTTTGAAGACTGAAATTAAACTTAATTCCCTTAAAGCATGTCTCACATTGTACTTTGTTTGAGTCTGATATTCAATCAGTTACTCTGGACTAACAAGCAAATGACTAGCTTTCAACGGCTGTGACATTTTGGGGGCTTGTCCGGGAGTAGAAACTGCTTGAATACTTTGCTCTCGCACATGGTATATATGTGAACTGTTGTTCATTGTTTAACCTTCTCTTTAGTAGTTTGTCGTTTTACAGGGGGTGTTGGAACGCGATTCACTCCATGTTGGTACAGACAAGACAAGACTGGTGACAGGTTTGTATTTTGTAAGTCGCTTGCTTGTTTGCGCGAAATTTAAATTGCTGCGGTGCAATTTTGTTGACACCTAGGTCTTGTTCTTGTACAAATTTAAGATGGACAAACAGTGGTTAGAGTTAGGTAAGGAACTTGGTTTAAGTGGTCAAGACTTGTTCGATTTCATTAAGGAAAGGGAAGATGCGGCTAGGGAAATGTCGAGAATGCACAACCTTCAAAGAGTAGTCGTGAAGTAGGGAATCCTAAATCCAATTTAGATGTTGTTACAGAAACTAATGTTTCAGAGAATAGTCATAATTTGGGGTGTCCCACAAGCAAGGTGGATATAGCTGTAGGTACTGATGTTGCTGTGGAAAGTACAGATGTTTCTGATGTGGGAATGGCAATGCAAACGCGTGCCCAGAGTAAGGAAGCTAAGAAACCACCAAGGGCTCGTAAAGTTCCTTTGCCCATTCCAGATGTGTCTCCTGATGATATCAGAAATGCTCAGCAGGAAGACAAAACACTTGAAAAGATTAGGTCATATGCCAAGTCTAATCCTGATAGTAGTGGAAGTGATTCCCACTTTTACATAGAGAATGGTTTGCTCTATCGAAAGTTTGAACCAAAGAGTGTGATGGCTGGTAATACAGTGACCCAGCTTGTAGTCCCACAACCGTATCGTAAACTTGTGATGAAACTAGCTCATGAAGGACTTATGGGAGGCCACCAAGGTAGTAAGAAAACTTGTGATAAAGTTTTGTCAAATTTCTATTGGCCGGGTGTTAGTTCTGACGTTAGTCGATTCTGTCAATCGTGTGATATCTGTCAAAGAACCATCCCTAGAGGTAGGGTACCCCGTGTTCCGTTAGGTAAGATGCCTGTCATTGATCTGCCGTTTAAGCGTGTGGCTGTTGATTTAGTGGGCCCCATTCATCCTATCACAGCACGCAAGAATAGGTATATCCTTACAGTTGTAGATTGCGCAACGCGATATCCCGAGGCGGTGGCTCTTCCGAACATTGAAACCGTGACCGTGGCAGAAGCGCTAGTAGACATTTTTGCGCGAGTTGGTGTGCCAAGCGAGATCTTGTCTGATCAGGGCACTCAATTCACCTCCAGTCTAATGCGCGAGGTCAGTAGACTACTGTCTCTTAAGCAGCTCACAACTACACCGTACCACCCAGCCTGTAATGGGTTAGTAGAGCGCTTTAATGGGACTCTAAAGCAGATACTACGTAGGATATGCGCCGACCGTCCCTCTGATTGGGATCGTTACCTTGCGTCTGTCTTGTTTGCGTATCGCGAGGCTCCACAATCATCAATGGGTTTTTCCCCATTCGAGCTCATTTATGGCCGCAGCGTGAGAGGTCCACTCTCAATCTTGAAAGAACTTTGGTCAGGTCAGGCACCTAATGATGAAGTTAAGACAGAGTATCAGTACACGATAGATCTTAGAGAACGTCTAGAGACGACATTAGATGCAGCTCAGCATGAACTCAAAAAGTCCATGGCTAGGAGTACTAAGTACTACAATAGAAAAAGTAGAGATAGGCAGTTTAGGCCAGGTGAGAAGGTGCTCCTTCTCTTACCAACAGACCACAATAAGATGCTCCTTCAGTGGAAAGGACCGTTTACTGTGGTTCACAAATTGAGTAATCAGGACTATAGACTAGACATGAATGGAACAATGAAAACGTTCCATGCTAACATACTTAAGAAGTATATTGAGAGAGATGTAGATGTAAGTCAGGAGAAAGCTCAGCCAAATTCTGAAGTTAATGTAGAGATTGATGCACAAGCCACCATTGTAGATGAGAGTGATCATGTAGTAGAGTCTGAAGAAGAGACGTCCCACACTTTAGACCCTGATCAAATGTCTTACAAAGTAGGCATACAACTTCCGGTCTTTGAACCCACAGAGACAGTTAAGGATGTTATATTAAGTTCTGATATGAATGATGTGCAACTAGATCAGGCTAAGTCACTCTTGAATAGTTTTCAAGACGTTCTGACTGATGTCCCGGGTAGGACAAATCTAGGAGAGCATTCAATAAAGCTCACGTCATCTGACCCAATACGTCAGAGGCCGTATCCTGTTCCTCATGCTATGAAAAATGTAATCGAGGAAGAAACACAAAAGATGGTCAGAATGGGTGTAATAGAACTGTCAGATTCTCCATATTCATCCCCCATAGTCTTAGTTAGAAAGCCTGACGGAAGTAACAGGTTTTGTATTGATTTTCGTTTGCTTAACCGCATTACAGTCTTTGATGCAGAACCATTACCTAATCCAGATGAAATTTTTGCAAATTTGTCAGGTTCAAAGTTCTTCTCTAAGCTGGATCTGTCAAAAGGCTATTGGCAGATACCACTCTCCAATGATGCAAAGGAGAAGACTGCGTTTCGAAGTCCTAGTGGGCTTTATCAATTCCGGGTCATGCCCTTTGGGCTGGTAAATGCGCCCGCGACTTTCAGTAGGGTCATGAGAGCGCTTTTGCAAGGGATGCCATATGTCCATAATTACCTAGATGATGTACTTGTCCACACTAGTACGTGGGAAGAGCACCTGCAAGTTCTACATGAACTTTTTGCTAGACTAAGGTCAGCAGGGCTCACAGCTAGACCTAGCAAATGTCAAATAGGATGTAGACAAATAGAATTCCTAGGCCATGTAGTAGAAGAGGCCAAGCTAAAGCCTCAACAGGACAAGGTAGAGAAAATTCTCACCGCCCCTAGACCAGAAACCAAGAAGGAGATGCGATCCTTCATTGGGCTTGCGAGTTATTACCGCAAGTTTATACCAGCCTTCGCATCCATTGCAGCACCACTCACAAATCTGACAAAAATTCGTAAGCCAAACAAGCTTACGTGGGGTGAACAAGAAGAGGAAGCTTTCCAGAAACTGAAAACTTGCCTCAGTTCAGCCCCTATCCTTTCTCTACCCAATCTAGGAAAACCGTTCATATTGCGTACTGACGCATCATCAACTGGAGTAGGTGCAGTTTTACTGCAAGAGTGTAGTGATGACAAGTTTCCCATAGCCTATGCAAGTAGGAAGCTTTTGCCCCGTGAACAGGCCTATTCTACAGTAGAGAGAGAATGTCTAGCACTAGTTTGGGGCATCAGCAAATTTCAAGTTTTCCTAGAAGGTTCAGAGTTCACGATCGAGACCGATCACCGCCCGCTCGTCTACCTCAACCAAGCTAAATGTACAAATAGTCGAGTGATGAGGTGGGCATTGTCTCTTCAACCGTTTAGGTATAGGATTGAGGCAATCCGCGGCTCAGAAAATGTAGGAGCCGATTTTCTCAGCAGAATAGCAAGATAGACTAATTCTGGAGTAGAGATAGGTTTTTTTTTTTTTTTTTTAATTTGCCTTAATTTCCTTTGAGATAGGATTTTAGTTTTATGATAGTGTAGATTTGCAAGAATATATGCTTTAAAAAGAGTGCATGATATTTCGATGTAAATTGGATAAGTGTCGAGAATAGTGAAATTTGATATCACTCAATGTTTAGGTAAGATAGAAATGATTGTAAATTTGGTATTGAGAAAATATAAAATATTTTCTGGAATTGCGGGGTCGTGTTACAAGTCATGTCTATCTCAGTCTTAGTTGCTAAGCAATTATTCCAGCCAGTGTGACTGACTGCCCTAGATGTAGCACCTGGCTATGTCTTTTGTTCCTAGTACATGCATGAAGCACAGGCCAGAGCTTTTAGAATAGATAATGTTATTTATCTTCCTTTTATTCAGCACAGGTTTAGTGCAAGATTGGCATGTAGGTTCCTTTCATGGATTGTTGCTAGGAGATAATAAGGTGTGGGAAAACCTAAGTTCTTTGGCAGGGTGTAACATTAGGGGTGGCTAGTTTGGTCACTTGAAGCTTTGATTTTGGGGAGACAAGACCTGTTTGAGTTGATGTCTATCAGCTAGCGCAGTAGCAGTTTGCCTGCTATGTGTTTGATAGGTGCAGCTAGGCGGATAGCAGCATGTTTGAGCTGCTGGTTTGAAACTGGGCGTGGCAGTTTTGTGTGTGTTTCCAAAATGTCACCAGCATTTGTCTGTACTGGACAAGGAGCTGTGTTCGTGCTTCCAAGCTTCATGTCACCAGTTGAACTGTAAGTTTAATTTATCTTTCTATACAGTAATTTTAAAGACAATTTAGGCAAAATATTTTATTATCACAGAAGAAAAGTGAAATGTATAAGTGAAATGTTGCAAGTGCTAAAATAATTGTCTTGAAGCGGTAAAGTTAAGAGATATTATTTCATTGAAGTTTAGATATTATTGCACAATTTTATCTCAAATGTTGATTACAAACAAGACTTTATGATATTCAAGTAAGCTAAGAATAATTGTTGCCAGTTTAACTTGAAGTTGATAGTTATGAATAAGACTTAAAGTGTGTCTTTGCGTAAATAATTATCATCCCTTGTACAGGATTAAAGTATATCCTTGTGTGATTTCATGTTCGTAGATGGTGTTAACTTAGACTCAGAGTCAGATTCTAGACTCGAGATTAGACGCAAGGGTAGAGTCAGAGTAAACTTCTCTTCAATTCGGTCTGGGGTCGAGTGTCTTCAGTTAGCAGATAGATGTCTGCATGCAGTGTTTTGGGTGAACTTCAGAGGTTCCCCATGTTGATGTCAACTTGGTTCTCCAAAATTTCAGGTTCCATGTAACATTAAAGTCAAGTTGTCGACGGAACATTTATGAAACCAGGTTTTCGTGTATAATTCAGAAATTCCAGAATTTAAGTACAAGGTCTGATGGACTGAAGGAACTTTGGAATATTTATGCTCTGGAATTATAAACTGTAATCCTCATTATCTTTTTCTGACATGTCATTGTTCATACACTTGTTTTAAACCAACACTAAGTGTATTAGTACCACATTAATAATTTGAATGCAATATAAGGTTATAAGATACATGATTCTTTCGTAGCAAATTTCACGTAAACTTTAAAACCCAAAAGTATCTTGTATTTTCATATATTTGAAACTAAAACTCTAAAGTCAAAACGTTGCTCATTATCATTTTGTGAAGAATAATATATTCTGTGAATACATTGTAAAACAGCCTGTTCAAGCATATGAATGAATTTTGAAGACTGAAATTAAACTTAATTCCCTTAAAGCATGTCTCACATTGTACTTTGTTTGAGTCTGATATTCAATCAGTTACTCTGGACTAACAAGCAAATGACTAGCTTTCAACGGCTGTGACAATTTCACTATGACAAGTGTGAGAAATATCTAACATTACAAGTTAGATAGATTTGATTTTATATCCTAGTTTGGTTGTAAGTTTACTCCAGAATTAAGATACCCATTAAACCCTATCAAAAATAAATTGGAATTATGCATAATGTAAAAAATTGAAACTTTCGCGAACGACAGCCATTTTTACAGCAAGAAGTTTGCAACTTTTGCGAATATGAATCCCTCTTGAATTTGGGAACATTAAAATGCGCATGAAAGGTTTTAGTTCTACAGTAATTATTTATCAGTGGGTTTGTAACTTTGTACTATATCTATTTAGTGATCATTTTACAAATAATATGCCACAGTTAGTGTAAATCTGATATAGTTCTATTTATAGTGTATAGATTTTGATTAACATCTGATTTGCTATGAATGAACTGATGTTTTCCTAATTTTCTTTTCCATAGTACCCAAATAAAAAGATGGATGTCCTAGAAGTAAGAGTGGAGGAATATCGTTATGGTAAGAAAGTAGGATTTAAATGATTTGTTGGATAATTACTGTAGGTCTGTCCCTGCTCATCTCACTTCAAAAATTCACTTCAAAATTTAAGTTGTTGTTGCCACAAGACCTGACCTCTGTACCGTGATAGTCCAACAGGACGTTGTGTACAGTACCATACCAGAACCATAAGTACGAAGATACACCAACAAAAAGGTGGCCTGTACTTCAACAGAAGAAGAAGAAGAAGAAGAAGAAGAAGAAGAAGAAGAAGAAGAAGAACCAGTCACTTCATGTCAAAGTTGAAGTGGATGAGTTGGGAGTGGTACATGTATGCTGCCTCTCAAAAAAAATCATGCATGGCCACTGGCAGAAAGTATTTCCCACAGGAAGATTATGTTGAGCTGATTCAGAGTGTGCACACACAAGACTGCTGACACTTTTCCATCTCCTTGCTACCGATTGCCAAAAAATCCCTCTTCAAGAAAGATGTTTTATCAAACTTTTTTACATCGATTTTTTTAGATTTAATTCAAATTTTAGGTCATTTATTTTTCCTGTCATCTTTGATTTTTAGTGTAGTGTTGTCACTTCAATATTTCATTACATTTTCTCAGTACTATTTTGTCCTAGCCTAATTTTTCTTTGTTTGTTCGTTCCTTTGTTTTAGATCCTAAAGATGATGTGGAATATTGGAAAAGAATCATGGTCTGCAGAAACATTATGCCATCCATCCTCAAAAAGGTAAGCAAAAAATCTGGTTTCCTGTGAAAACTAGTGACTAGTTCACAGATATGCATGACAGATAGAGAAATCCTTATTCGCTGAATACAAGGAAATTTGAGCGTAGTATAAGCTTCAGGTGAAAGTAATGGAAATGTTTAGCACAAATACAAAATTTTAAAGATTTTGGTGGGGGTTTTTTATGTGTGACTGTGAACACTTGTATAAAGTGAAGATCCCCTACTGTTGTTCTGAACTCTGAATATCGTTTTTTGTTTGTTTGTTTTTTCAAACATCCAGTAATCTTGAAGGAGAGTGCGGGTTTCATAAGCACGACAAGTTTTAGCAGATATCAGATTCCATGAAGAATCTTTTCTTCAAAGTAATCATTCACTACTTGAAGTTTACTGTCAGTATTTCTGTTAGATGCCAGCCTCCAACAAGGATGCTGTCATTAATTGTCATCTTGATGAGGTGATAAAACTTGTCTCTTGCACAAGTTCCATTTCCATAATGTTTAAAGCGATCAGTTGATCACTCACTCTTTCATCTGTGTATTTATAAACAGAAAGGCTTTTAATTATGTCTTGGTGGATATGAGTAAACATCATTCTGGCTCTCAGTATATAGACAAATCAGTGATAGTTTCCACGTTATTTTTTTCCTAGATAGCAGTTTTCAACAAAGATGCAGTCCTTTTGGAAGAAGAGTGCTGGTATCACCACCGGGAGGAGATGCTAAAGATCAAGAGCAGGAATGTCACGTGGTATGAGTACGCTCAGGCCTGGGAGGAATCAGAGCTACAAAGAAGCAAGGACTCGCATCACTGGTAAGACCTACTAAAGCAGTGGTTCTTAACGTAGGAGTTGTAACCCCCATGGGGACTATTTGGGGGTTTTTAATAAGAGGATAATGAAATGAAACAATCACACTTGGAATTATACAGTTGCATTTATTACAAAGGGCCAATAGTTCTGACCAAGAATTGCACTTTCAGGGTTACAGCAGTACAGCACTAACACTGCATACCAAACAGGGTTGTGGGATAAAAAAATTATGAATGCTCTCAAATTTGCCATGTGCTGGGGTTTTTTCTCCTCACTATCTTAGTCATCGTCATCAGACAATTGTAATATTATCTTTACTACCAAATTCATTTTCCTGTAACCCGTGTTCCTTTCAAACTCCTTCTTGACAGGACGGTGATGTCACAAAGAGGAGGGATGGATGTCAAGGTGTTTGGAGCCTTGGGGCGTGTAGCAGAACTCTTCCTACACGGAGCGGCCAAGAGGAATGGAATGAGGGTAAAGATTGACTTGTTCATTAATAAATGAATTGATGGATGGGTGGATGAATAGATAAATGAACAAAGTCACAAAGAAGAGGGAGGGATTGATGAATATTTGCTTTGATAAGTAACTTCATGGATGGTTGGATAGATGAAAAGATGGCTTAGGGATAGTGTCACAAAGAGAGGAATGGGTATAAAAATGTCCAGAGCCAAGGCATTGTGCTGAACTCTTCCTACATGGTGCAGCCAGAGGGAATGGATTGAGGGTAAAGATTTACTGATTAATGGATGGATTGATTAATTAATTAGTTGATTGAGGAATAGTTTGATTGGAGTATGGTTGGATGAATAGAAAATTTAACAGTGTCACAAGAGGATA
This sequence comes from Heliocidaris tuberculata, assembly GCA_025618425.1. NCBI lineage: Eukaryota > Metazoa > Echinodermata > Echinoidea > Camarodonta > Echinometridae > Heliocidaris > Heliocidaris tuberculata. The sequence continues at coordinate 19,216,813 of CM046852.1, read as the reverse complement.
ATTGAATGTTAACCCACTAGGTATTATATCTGGTATTTTTTGGCAAAGAGAGGGTTGTCTTTCCTCTTGAAATTCAAGATGAGTTTGTGAATTGTCTGTATTGAAAACTTGTATTAAAATTTTATAATACATGTTTGTAAACTTGAAGACACTCTAATCAGGAGGGCGTCTGGGCATCCACCAGACTCCAAGTTCTTGTCGAAGACCGTCCTATCATCTTTTTCAATACACATCAATTAATATATGCCCTTTTTGGACACCCAATTTTGAAATCCCATTTAGGTAAAAACATGACTTAGATTTTGGTGGAAGCATTTTTTATTTTTGTCTTTTATCTTTTATATACCAGGCTATCAAGCACATGGAGGACCTTATGATTGCAAGAAGTGGAGAGAAGACCTTCCAATCCTTAACGTAACTCAGGGATAGAGAAACAGATGTGCAATAGAGGAGAAAACGATCTTCCAACATTATTATAATGTTCTATCTCAGGATGTTAATGGTATGAGGGGGGGGGGGGGGTCCAAGCTATTTTGTTCCATACGTTCCTATACGTTACTGATCACCCTCCTAGAGTTTGGACAGACAAAATATCAAGTAAAATGGTATTCTTATGTCAGTTTATGTTCACAATTCCATAGTATGATTCCAAAATACTTTGTAGTGTATGAGATATCGTTGGACTTGCCCCATTATTCAGGACTTGCCCCATTATTCAGGACTTGAAATGTTAATGAAATCAATGACCTTTAAGTCATCAGCTTCCATCCATGTTCATTTGCCCATGATGGTGCATATGGACGAAACAAGAAAGCCAGAAGAAAATAGATTCGACTTCCATTATTTGTCGATATGTAGTGTCAGTTGTTATTTACTTTGTCGTGATTACAGTTCATTTAAATCCACCATAGTAATGTTCAGGGTCAAAATGGATTTTGTTAATAGAATTTTGTATTACGCAGCTGCCAAGCTTTTACATCTTTCTTGGTTTTGTTGCGTACCTTGGTAGGAGGAAGTGTGCTTTTCTAACATGAACACACAAAATTTTGCCAGAGGGGGCTGACATTTCTTGCCGAAATATCAACATTCCATTTTCTGAATTGTGAGTAAGCAAAGCTAGCAAACAACATTGTTTCTATTTTACTGTAATGACAATTTAAATTTGCCTTCAAAATATAATAGATTAGATACAAATAATTTGTTTAACTGTCTGAAAATGAGGTGATGTTTGTAGAATCTTTGATTTATGATAAATTGGCCCAAATGACTTTTGGTATTCAACAGAGTAGTTGTAGGTTACATGCTGATGTTGCCTTTGTTATGCAGATCTTTCTACCTCAAAATTTATTATTCGTCTTACATGTACAGTGGATATTCACTGTAACAAGGCCCTTGAGACCATGAAAACAAGTGAATGAGTAAATTACGCAATGCGTAATAAATGTCCCCGCCGGAAGTGCAGATCTGTGGAAATTAACTAGCCTGAACCTTAAAACTTCAGTGAAAAACTTTAGTGAATAAAATAATAATGTTACTGCATGCAAAAGAAGAGAATACCAACAATGCATGTATACAACTGAAATATAAAACATGAAAACATTATGAACCTTCAGCCATTTTGAATAAATTTGCATAAATTTGCATGAATAATGAATTTCAAAATTCTGTGTAGAAGTTTGGAAGCCCCCACCCAGCCCTATCAGATAAAACAATCGGAATCAAAATCCGATGTGAAATAGAGAAGTAGCATTTTTCGTCAATTTTGAATAAATTTGCATAATTAATGAATTTCAAAATTCTGTGTAGAAGTTTGGAAGCCCCCACCCAGCCCTATCAGACAAAACAATCGGAATCAAAATCCGATGTGAAATAGAGGAGAAGTAGCATTTTTCGTCAATTTTGAATAAATTTGCATAAATTTGCATAATTAATGACTTTCAAAATTCTGTGTAGAAGTTTGGAAGCCCCCACCCAGCCCTATCAGATAAAACAATCGGAATCAAAATCCGATGTGAAATAGAGGAGAAGTAGCATTTTTCGTCAATTTTGAATAAATTTGCATAAATTTGCATAATTATTGAATTTCAAAATTCTGTGTAGAAGTTTGAAAGCCCCCTCCCAGCCCTATCAGATAAAACAATCGGAATCAAAATCCGATGTGAAATAGAGGAGAAGTAGCATTTTTCGTCGATTTTGAATAAACTTGCATAAATTTGCATAATTAATGAATTTCAAAATTCTGTGTAGAAGTTTGGAAGCCCCCACCCAGCCCTATCAGATAAAACAATCGGAATCAAAATCGGCCAAGAAATGACGGAGAAGTAGCATTTTCTAACATTTGAGCACACACGGACAGACGGACGGACGGACACACACACACACACACACACACACACACGCACGCACACACGTACGGAGCCCGTTTCATAGTCCCCTCGCGAACTTCGTTCGGCGGGGACAATTACCTTCTAGGAATCTCCTTATATCAGGGTAAAAGCAAAGATTTGGGACCAGCAAAATTACCTTTTTATATCAGGAATCTTGTTTTATTGAAGCTCTTTATACCGAGTTTCCACTGTACATGTACTTGAATATTTCACTATTTTTATCGGACAAATGAAACGAGAAGTGATTTATGATATTATTTCATGAATTCGATCTTTTTCCATGATAATCTCACGGAATGTATTCATTATTACTTGGGTGAAGATACATTGTTCTTTCAAGCCGAATTCAATATTGATTAGATATCATGGTAAGTAATTTTATGCATTATACATGTTAAAGATATTACATGTATCTCATGAAATCATGTTGTACTTTTATCGTAATTTGGAGTGCCTTTTTGGTATGTCGGCGCTATTAAAAACTATTTGTGTATGAGTATTTTGGTATCGGGGCAAATAGCTGTCAGCGCCATCTATTTTTCAGTGAGTCATGAGTATATTAGCCTCATAATTAGATGTCACATTTTAATTCAACTCCACATAACCAATGTAAATATATAGAATGATTATTGTGCTCATTTCCTTTTGTCTAATTCATACCATTCTAGAACCAAAGATGATGCAATAATGTCACCAAAAGTAAACAATTTGCATTCATGGGTCATAACTACTCTGTATGTTGTTACATGTGTAAGCTTGCCTGACAAATTTGGCCAAAGAGCTCATATTTTGTATTTTATAATTTTATTACCGATGGTATAAATAAGCAGTGTTATGCAATTCAAATCAGTGATGTCAACTGCCAAGATTTAGAAGGAAATTATGGCGAATTTGCAAGTGTTGATATTATCCGTACTGGTACTGTGCATTATTTTGTTAGCTCTTTTTCATTGTGTATATATATCTTTTTTTTAAATCCAGTAGTTGAATTTAAAAATTCATTCCATAAGTTGAACATTTTCCACAAAATTGTTCAGCTAATTTTGCTTTCATTCATTTTGTACCAGGAAGTCCTTTAATCAGATTATTTTTCTACTCAAAGGCCTCATTGTTAAATTCTGTTGTTATGTATATGGAGCAGCATACAGCAACCGACCACTGTTGAATGCATGTAACAGTAATACTATATTTTTGCAGTTATCAGAAGAAATCATGCGATTGAGAGCCTCTAATGTACTTAAAACTTTTACTCATGTCGTTGTTTTTTTCTTCTTTTTTTTTGCGAATAGGTATTAGATGTATTCAAAATATGTATGCTCGACAGGCATATGTTTTTTAGATTTTGGAAATACGCGTACATGTATGTTATCTTTTCGTGCACTGTTCATCTATACATGAATGAGATGGCGATTCTTCCAAATTTATATGTTATTTAGATTTTTTACCTTGTAGATTTATTTCAGTGATCAGATGACTATTACATTATATCAGGGTAGAATTACTATGCTCATTCTGCAATAATGTGTGTGTGTGTGTGACAAATTCCAAAATATACATGATGATCTGTCAATATTGAAAGTTTTTTCTTTTCAATTCCCACAAAAGTGGTAAATTGTACATGTATATTGATTGCAAATATCAGATATTTTTTTTTACATTATAGCAGGGTACAAATACTATGCTCATTCCCACAATGAAGTGTGTGAAAAGTATCAAAATAAAAATTGTGATCTGTAATGTTTGTTTTCCCTCTGTGTTGTTTTGAGTAGTGTCTGCTCCACTTTGTGATGTGTATCTCAAGTATTTCTGTTGTGACACTTTTTCTTTCCACATGTTTGCTTTGTACAGTGGAAACTAGTTTAAAGACCTCTGATATAACAAGATTCCTGTTATAACAAGGTAGTTTTGCTGGTCCCAGGTCTTTATGTTCTTTTTTTTTTACCTTAATGTCCCAGGCCTTTATGTTCTTTTGTTTTTTAACCCTAATACAAGGAGATTCCTGAATTTTATAACAAGTCATTTTCATGGTCCCAAGGTCCTTGTTATAGCGAGTTTCCACTGTATATCCACATACCAGTATTCAAGAGCACTCAGAGACAAAATTGTCCAGTTATCAGTTGTTTTTTTTTAGAAAGTGAAAATAAAGGACATACAGCAGAGACATGTGGATCATCTTTGATCACCCTATAGAACTGACCAATTTGATTCCCATAGTTACTGTAGTACCTCGTCCAACTAGCTGCGTGACATCGAAGAACATAACAAGAGATGATTCAATGTCTTCTGTAATCAGACAGGTACATGGCCATCCCTGAACTAAAATGGGAATATTTCAACTATTATTTAGCATATTTGATGGCCCCTAGCAATGGCGGCTGAACACTTATGTTCAGCTCGACAAATTGGTCTATAGTCATCATCGGGGGTATAAGAAACAAATTGATTTTTTTTTTTTTTTTTTTTCCAAATTGGGCCCCCCATAAGATTTTTCATGTTAAAATTTTTTGGCAACCGCATTTGACCATGTGCACCCTCAAATTTAAAATCAGTCAAATTTAGTTACATGTACATCACAGGAAAATTTTGACACGGTGGAACCTCGTCATAACAACCTCCTTGGGACCAAGGATATTACCTCTTTATATCAAAACCTTGTTTAATTGCACCCCCCGAGATCTTTACGCTCATCCACTTCCAGTTCTCTTGTGATCCCTAAAGTCGCAAAATCTTTGGGGGAAAGATCATTTGCCCATGCGTGTCCTAAATTATGGAATAGCCTTCCTGAAGACATCAAAAAGTGCATAACATCTGATTCTTTTAAAAATCATGTAAAAACATTTCTGTTTAATTCTTAATTTCTACATGCGCCTTGAGCACTCCACAGAGTGGATTTGGCGATATATCAGTTACATTTATTATTATTATTATTATTATTAATATATCAGGGCTAAAAAAAAACAATACCATACAAAGAAGTGGGACCAGCAAAATCACTTTGTTATAACGAGAGTTTGTTATAACAGTGACCTTTGTAACAAACTTCTTGGGACCAAGTAAAATGATAATTGTATTGAAACCTTTTTACATGTATATCAGAGAGGCGGTCGAGTTCCGGTAAAAGTGGAAAAATAATTTGTGAGCTTTCTCATTCTTTGTATGTTAGTTTGGAAGAAATGTCCTCTGAAACGAACAACGGCTAAAAAAAAGATGAACCAAACTTACTGTACATGCCACAAGTGTGTATAGTCCCTTATATATATTTCTGTGTCACTGTGTACACTGTGCAGTGCACAGGACTTTCAGCAGGTTGAGTCAATTTCTTATCATTTGATGATTCCAAAACCTCACAGTATACAACAATGCTTGTGTACTACATTATAATGCTTTCCCAATTGGTTCCAGTTTCTTTTTTTTCCACAATGTAATTGCTCAACCAAAACTCAACTTTATTTTAAATCACTGAGTTAAAACATCTCAAATCACAGTCTGCAATATAGAAATCACATTAAACATCCATGGGTTAGTTACATAACAATTTATTCAAAGTCATTGCATACTAAATATCAGAACCACGAATACTAAATCTTCTACTTTTACATCTTACTCCCATCAACTCATCGATTCTCATTCAACAATTTCCAACTATCCTCATAATAAAATGCACAATACATGTACACATACTCTATTTATGTCATTAACGAGACATAAGCGGAATGCAGTAAACAAAAATTATACATCATAATCTATGCATAGTTGCAGACAATCTGTACCAGTTTAATCAGCCTAGGGAAATACGTAGCTTTTTGTTGTTGCACTGGTTTACTCAATTAACTGCACATTTTCACAGGAAGTTCAATGAAACCATTTTGATTAACAAAATTATTATAAATTTATGTTTTATTTCATGACTGCTCATGAATGTACATGTATATTTCAATGTGAGCCTGTGAGGACAATTGTAAAAAATGTAATCGTGCAGATATACATGTACGAACCAACTTCGACAATAAATTACATGTATTTCTAAAGATTTTCTTTTTTACATGCAATGATTTCTCTTTTGTCACAATCACAAACCGAAAGATTGGAAATGTGAAGATTATTTTCATTCTACAAAACAACTCGGTGTGGTATGCAGAAAGTATGTTATATGTCGGTTCTTTGCAAAAATTGTAAACAGATTTTTAACATATTCTACTGATATCATCAAACGACATGCATGTACTTGTACCACACTTTGAATAGAATGCAAAAAGTTAGTATCTAGTATAAATATACCTATATGTATACAAATAAAAGAAGTTTATGCCTGCAATATTTTACATGAACTTTTAGACGAGATGAGTTTTTAAACTAAACAGTAAAGGTCAGGATTTATATTCCATATGTCTGTTTGACAGATAGCATTCACGAATGAATTAGATTCTACTCCAAATAAAATATACACCTCTAATACCAAAATATAGATTTCCATAATCTTATCCTTATCCATCACTTATCTTCATGAATATTACAAAAAAGTTTCTCTGATCATGATGTCAAACTTGCAGTGAAGGTATCATACACATGTCTGATATTATAATCACAATTTACAAAAGGTAATATGTCTATCTGAGTTGAGTTGATATGATATGAAGTTAAGAAGCACGTACAAAAAATGTATACTGACAAATTTGTAAGTGAAGATTTGCTTCTCCATCAAGGCCAGAAGGAAAGAGGTTTATCAGCAGTATGATTTATTTTACAAAATTCACACAAATATGGAGACTTAGTTACTGTTAATCACTGGATATTAGTGCATTTCATGCATTTAAAAAATGGTTAACTTTCCTTTTACTTCTGAAAAATGGTTCAAAGGCAAAGAAAGTTCTAGCACATGAACATCATTATCTACACAATTCTCTTAAAAGAGGAAGAGTTTAGTACAAGTGTGTCACATTGATGAAATTTAAATTTGATTTAGTTGCGACTTATGACAAACATCACTGCACGGTGCATCTCTTTACAATTGGACAGATCATCCATAAGGATTGAAGAAATGATGCATCCGTCAAATCATGTTTGATCAACAAGAAAAACAATTTTAGGTTGATGACTGAATCCTGTATGTTGCAGATTGTGTTTCCTTTATAAACACCTCATCCAGTATCTGATGTCCTATACAATCATTTAATTGTACATCTTCAAAAATACCAAAAAAGCACCGACTCATCAACATGAGAAAATCATTCCACCTAGGTTTCTACCTGTAGGAGAATATTAACATGATTTTGTTTTTCCTTTGCATTCAGTACCTTGGTATGTGGATTCAGAGTTTGTGTGCAAATAGTCACCTTCTCAAAAGAAAGCCGTTACTGCCACTGACAATACACGGCAGTAACAGCCTTCTGGTGGGAAAGCAACGATTAATATTCCCATAAATTTTTTTCGCCCATGTATCCAGAACCTTACAATTAAGTCCACATTGTGTTGTTTGAGTAGCTACAGCCATTGATGAAAAATTGGTTTCCTGCATTATAGGGTATTTGTTATATCATGTGTAAAGATATTTTTTTGTGAACAAAGCCCCCCCCCCCCCCCCCTTTACATCTGTGCAAATTGTACATACATCATCTATGCCAAATTGCCCATGATCAATCAGAAGGAGATGCTGTTCTGTTGCTAGAGCAACTGCCTCTAAGCAGCGAGCTTCTCCCTGAGGATGTTTTCCAGTTTGACTGCATCGGCGGCGAACTTCCTGATGCCGTCAGAGAGCTTCTCGACAGCCATCTGGTCGGAGTTGTGCATCCACCTGAAGGATGCCTCGCTGATCTCAATCTTATCCATCTCAAGCTTCTTGGCTATAGAAGAGAGAAAAGGAAATCATGATGACCAAGAAATGCTCTGACAACATTTCCTCTGGTCTTTACTTCATCAAAGGTATAAGGTTTATATAAACAAGCCCTTCTTGGACTAAAAATGTTTGCATCACATTCCAACAAAAAAAAATCACACACATAAATATGTGTTTATGTGTGTGACTGAACAGAACAGATGCACAAGATGAGCTAAGGTCTTAACCAAAGTTTAAAGATTCACAGAAGCAAAGTTGAAAGGGTATACATATTTATTACGTCAAATCAAAATGTGTGGACAATGCACCAAATTGCAACAGACAATGGTTGACTTACATTTTGTATTATCACTGGAATAACTTGCTTGTTTAGAACTTAAAATGTCCCTAAATGAAGAAGTATAATCCCTTGTCTCTAATGCTAATTCATGCTGCCAGTTATGTATCACGTCATCAGATTGATCAGAACTTACCAGTATTGGCATTAAGTTTCTCTGGCACTTCATCGGTAGAGTTGGCTAGCTCTTCCAACAGCTTAGGGCTACAAGGAAAAGAAAGAAGAAATTGAATTGTCATACAGAATTCATTGAAATTAAATCAAGAAAAGGTGAAATATATATCTCTGCACTTGATAAAGGCCTTTTTTGGACAGGAAAAGTTAAACCGCTGCAAAAAAAAGGATAAAACCACAATACTGTATGTGTAAAGTACATGTTGCAGGGATAAAACAAGATGAATGCGACTGTGTCTCCTATATATGCCTCCGCCTAAATTCAGTTAAGTTCATGACTCAAACTGTTCTTGAAATATTGTGATAACCAGAATAAGAAGTCTACAATTACATGTTATTTGACCTTTGACCGAACAAACCAAAAGTCTGATCACTTTATCTCTTCTTAGTCATGAATACAAAATAGTTGAGATATGGTGATAATAAAACTAAGTCTTTAATTTCATGCATATTGACCTCAATGACCTTTGATGATACATACTAGTACCAAGTTTGAAGTTCATACCTCAAATGGTTCTTGAGATATCGCGTTAACAAGAAAGCAGGGTGTACGGGTGGACAGATGGACGGACACCTGAAAACATAATGCCTCCGGCACCACCTTCGGTGGGCGGTGGCATAAAAATATCTATTGCTGCTCGCAGCAATAGGTGATACAAGTACCAACTGTTCTGTGTATTACAAGATACTGAAATTTACGTGAAGCATACAATTTTATCTCATTTTATGTTGCTTCACCGCTGATTTGGGGGGTTTTTAGTAACGAAAAACTTCAAAAAACTGAAAAGATTATATGATGGGATTCAGTTATTTCACTTTCAGTAAACTTTAGTGAATCTTATGAAATTTTATGGTTTTACAGTGCAGATAAAAAGAGCGCCCTCTTACCTGATAGTGAGGAGGTCGATACCACCGAGCTCCTTGATCTCACCAACGTTCCTGAAGGATGCCCCCATGACCACTGTCTTGTAGTCAAACTTCTTGTAGTAGTTGAAGATTTTAGTTACACTTTGGACACCTGAAAGAATATTTCAAAACAGAAGAGAGGATGGATTATGAATTAATTTTTACAGTACAGCCTCAAATTGAACCTGAATAAGCATCTGCATCAATATAATGATCATCTCTTTTTTCCCCCTTAAACAGTATTTCTTCCTGAAAAAAGTATCAAAGCAACATGTACACGAATAGCACCTGCCTATAAAGACCATATTTGTTGTCTTCCTTTAATATAAAATTACTGAATGAACCATCTTTCATCCTCAAATTGGCAACACCAATACAAGGTACACTGTAAACTCTGATTAAACATGATCAATAGAGCTAAATGAATATCACAGGCATGTCTTGTAGCCTAAAAAATACCAATTTGCATTTATAAGAAAAAGATGTCATGTAACTGGTTACCTGGGTCATCCTGTGGCTCGTAGCTGTCTTTGCCAGTAGATGCCTTGTACCAATCTAGAATACGACCTACGAAGGGTGAGATGAGAGTCACCTTGGCTTCTGCACATGCTACAGCCTACAGTGGATAGATTATTAGGAAACATTAAATGATACTTACTTTTTTGAATAATGGAGAGGTATTCTAAAAATAGTCAGCCGTTCTTAAGATGGGATATTCAGGGATTTAAGCATATTGGCGTATGAGGCAGGGGAATGGGGGCCCCCCCCCCTCCCCCAAGGATATCAAAATTACCGGCATTTGTGCACCCACCACCTCATTATCGGGCAGTAAAATGGTCTCTTTGTAATTTTATGTCATTCTTAACTATATTAGCACATTTAGATGACGAAATTACATTTTTCACGGTTCTAAAGTGTCAATTTTTTGCTCGCAAGCTTTGCTTGCTTGCTTGCTGAAATGAAAAACCAGAAAGTTAATACACAATTTATTAGGGCAAGAGACGTCAGTCCCATACGTCTTTTTATCTTTTTATGTATATGTATGTGTAATACTCAGTGGCCCGTGACATATTTTCAGGAATATTTCTGGCCCGCCTGACAAAATAATTAAGAACCCGGGGTCTAGTGTAACGCCGGTCTGGTAGGCCTACGGACAACTTGTCTGAAGGTCCACCAGACCGACAATACTGGTCTCGTGGCCCGTCTGTCTCTTAGGCTGTAACCATATTGGACATGGCCACCTCCTTTCACATTTCAATTTTAATGAATTTTAATTTCAATTTCATTGTCCAATGGAAATTTGCTTTGCTCACATTTTACACACATTAAAGGAAACCAAAACCCAAGGAGAGAATCAATGTTATTGGAAACTGAAAATTCAGAGAAGCACTTTACAAAAAGTTTCATTAAAATTGGTTAAAAAATGAGAGAGTTATGGAAGTTTGAAAAGTCTCATTTTACTTTCTATGGGGATCCTCAGATTGGCAAAATTGCTTCAAAATGGCTGATTTTGTGAACAACTCTCCATTTGTTTTGTACACAGATTTTCAGACTTTCCCCATTTTCTCTCAGGGTGCTCCTTGTCTCCTCCTGAACTCGACATATGTGGTGTAAAATACATTTTCCCATTATATATGTTGAGCTCAGAAGGAGATTAACTGCACCTTGAAAGATAATGGGGAAAATCTGAAAATCTGTGTACAAAACAAATGGAGAGTTGTTCACAAAAACAGCCATTCTGAAGCAATTTTGCCAATTTGAGGATCCCCATAGAAAGTAAAACGAGATTTTTCAAATTTCCATAACTCTCTCATTTTATAACCAATTTTAATGAAACTTTTTGCAAAGTGCTTCTCTGAATTCTCACTTTCCAATAACATTGATTCTCTCCTTGGGTTTTGGTTTCCTTTAAATTTGACGAAAATATGAATACAACATGACATAAATGTAAACATTCCAATTTTATTTTTTTATTTGCCTGCATGATTATGTACAGAAATAAGGGAATATTCAACATGACCTGGGAAATGCTGAAATACAGAAAAACACAATGAAATCAGGTAACATTTTAAATTCTATGTGCAGATAGAAAAGGGAATGAAGGAATTTAGAAAACCTGGAATATGGTAGGTCATAGCTTACCTGGGCCATTGAGAAGAGTAGGGTCAGGTTACAATGGATGCCAAAATCTCTCTCCAATGTCCTGGAGGAATATAGAAAGACAAAGTATGTCCCATAACAAAATTCAAATGATCAAAAGCAGTTTTAAGGTGTGAGCAAACAGAAATATGATATACATATCGTCGGTGGGGGTGATAAAGTCTCTTAACTTAAAAAATTGTTTGATTTTCAAGAAAGCAAAAAAACTTTCACAATTAACACGGTAAGTGAATGAACAACCATCCTATGCAGATCATTTGTTGCATTATTTTTTTCAGATATGCACTACATGGGTTTTCTCACAACATCAAACTATTCCTCAGCTACAAAATTATGAAGAAAAAAAAAAATTCGCCAGAAAATGAGTTGAGGATCTAGCACCCAACTGATGATATATATTTCTTGTTCAATTTGAAATCAAAGTCTTTACAGTTTCAGACTTCTTACATCAGGAATCTCGTTATATGTATATCAGACCTCTTAAAAATGAGTTTCCACGGTACATTATTTTGATGTTGTTTACATCGTAAGAAGTCAGAGATGAAAATATGCAAAGTCATTGAAATTGCAAACATACTGACAAAGTTGATACCATTAATTTTCAGACAATAATACTTGATAAAGTATTGCGACACAAAGTGACATAACCCGCTGACTACTGAATTCTCTCAGTCCCAAAGACTAATATAGGGACCACCTGGTTCCAGTAGACTATGGGTTAACCCTTTCGAGACAATTGACCACTTTTTGTGGTTTGGCTCAATAACTTTTGATTCAGAGCACTAAAAAATATACCAGATGCATAAGTAGAAAGAGCAAAAATATCTGCACATAGTATCTCAATTTTTGTTGCACAACCGTATTGCATTTGATGTCAGGAATTTTAAAAATGAGAATAATCTATAAAATTCTAAAATTGGCAACACATTAAGAGATCCAAAATCGTCGTTTTTCATCAAAATGACAATTTTTTTAACTTTTCGACAAGATTCCTAACCATGTTTGTTTTCAAAGACACCTAACACCTTATTAGAACCATTTAGCACTAAAAGAAAATATGCCAATTTGAAGAACACAATGTGATCAATTTAGCCCGTAAATAATTCCTGTCCTGAAAGGGTTAATAACTTGGACTCGCCCATTACATGTACTTACTCTGCAGCCTTGATGCCTTCCCAAGTGGAGCTGAGCTTGATGAGGATGCGCTCCTTGCTCACTCCAACATCTTCATAGAGCTGGATGAGACGACGGGCTTTGGCAATCTGAGCATCCTTGTCGAAGGAAAGCCTGAAAAGCAGCGATAAAATGGAGGGATGTACATGTAAGAGAGGGGGAATTCAATATTATCTTGGAATCATGATTAGTCAAGTTTCGATGTTTAAAAAGTCAAAGTTTCAAACTCGAGTTAACCCTTTCAAGACAATTGACCACATTTTGTGGTTTGGCTCAATAACTTTTGATCCAGAGCTCTAAAAAATATACCAGATGCACGAGTAGAAAGAGCAAAATTTTCTGCACACACAATGTCCATTTTTATTGCATGACCATATTGCGTTTGATGCCAGGAATTTTAAAAACAAGAATAAGCTTTGAGATCCTTAAATTGGCAACACATTGAGAGGTTTAAAATCATTGTTTTTCATCAAAATTGGCAATTTCTTTCAACTATTCAACAAATTCCTAACCATGTATATTGTTTTAAAAGACATTACACCTTATTTGAACCATGTAGCACTAAAAGAAAAATATTATTGTTGCCAATTTGAAGAACAAAATGTGATCAATTTAGCCCTTAAATAATCCCTGTCCTGAAAGGGTTAAAGGGAGTGACGTAAATATCTGTAACTTGGCACACAGATAGAATATATTATAAAGAATAATCCTGTAAAGTTTCATATCTTAAACATTTCTTTAATTATCGCTAATTGATTATTTACATATTCGCGAAGTGACAATTCTGCATTGTGTACAATACACATGATCTTTGACGCTGTGCAGTACCCATTGGTCGAAATGGTATAAATTTTCCATATCTCTAACTGCTAATTACACGCCTATTATATATTTCCTACCAAAATTGTCTGGCACATACCATTTGACAAATATTATTTTTCATTTTTTATTCAGCAATTATACATATTCCACCCAAACTCTTTGGTGCATATATAAGTTGGCAGTAATTGGCAGTTTTGGCACACACCATTTTCCTGTCATTATCTGGTCAGCAATCAGCTACTAATACATTTTCTACCAACTTTGTGTAGCCAATATCGTTCATATGCAGTCTTGAATATTCAGTGTACGTTTTTCTTTTATTCTGTAGGGCTTTTATTTACCTTCATTTTCTTTATCTATATTTGCTCATCATTCAGCTATTGTACATTTTCTATCATATCATTTTTGTTATCTTTGTTTACTCATGACACAGCTATAACTAATATGTACTTTTCCTAAAAATAATTGTTTGACACATATCATTTGATGAGGCACGATGGCTCAGTGGTAGAGCAGTGGTCTCTAACTGGAGGACCCGGGTTCGAAACCAAGTGGATGCGCTATTGCCCCTTGGTAAGGCATTAATCCTCATTACCAAGTCCCTCGGAGAGGACTTAGAACAATCGGTCCCCTGGTTGCTTTACTTACAAGCATACACCATGCTTTCTTAGCAGTCAGGTAAAATAAACCATCAACCTTATTCGTTTGCTACCTTAAACCAATTTTTGTTTAATTCTGGGAGAATTTATTACAAGGCACTTTCTTTATCATTATTTGCTCATTTTTCAACTATTTCCTACCAACAAATTTTGGCACACATATATTTGGAAAATATCAGTGTATGAGCCATTATCTTGCACAGGGTTTTTATCACTGCGAATTTTGCGAAATCTTGTAGAGTCAAATCTATAACAACATGTGAAAATAAGCAAGCAATACAAGCGTGAACCTGTGCGAAAATGTCAGAGTCCCTGTGACCCTGTCATTCACAAATTACACATGTATCGGCTGAAGGCAAAAATATTGGCTTACAGCCTTACACAGTACATTTATTTTCCACATATCTTTATTTGCTCATTACCAAGCTACATGTATCATAATTTCTTCCGAAATCATTTGACACATAGTTTGCTTGTTGTCTTGAACACTTAATATATTTTTTTTTGGATTCTTCGATATTTTATTTACATTCATTACCAGAAGTTAAGATGTAGGAACACCGTGGTGCAGTGGTGAAGGTTTTTGAATCTCTCCTGGGTTCATTCCGGTGCTTACATCCTTGGACAAACTGTTTTATGCGTCGGTCGAACCTTTGAGTATTTGGCTTGCGTATTGCTGGGTATTGCCCGAACGCAGACATTGGCAGTCATACCCAATAAAGCTCAATGAACCGTGCTCACTACGTACTCAATACGCAGACTAGCGCATAGGCCTGCGCTAGTCGCTCACTGGCAATAAAATTTTCTTAACTATCGCAAGCAATCACAGGTCAAATCGCCTACGAGCGGATACGAGTGACAACCTGTGAATGCGAGCAACAGCAAGCGACAGCAAGTGGCTTAGCGCAGGAATACGCAATCAAACGCACCTCTTTTTTGGAGCGCGTGTCACTGCCTATAGCTGCGCAGTGAGACGCAATGAGACCAACTGGCACGAGCAGCTAGCGAGCAGCAAACAAACAAAGAACAAGCTACATACGCAACGTGGCGAGCAAAATGCATATTGAATCGTACTGCTATGAGCAAC
Source organism: Heliocidaris tuberculata (assembly GCA_025618425.1). Taxonomy (NCBI): domain Eukaryota; kingdom Metazoa; phylum Echinodermata; class Echinoidea; order Camarodonta; family Echinometridae; genus Heliocidaris; species Heliocidaris tuberculata. The sequence continues at coordinate 19,201,275 of CM046852.1, read as the reverse complement.
AGCAAGCTAGAGCATGGTAATAGGCAACCATAGGCAACAAGCTGCATACAACAACAAGCTAGATACGACCTAGATACGCAAAAGTGTGACTGCTACCTTCAAATTTGCCACGTACATGTATTGCTGGGTATGGCTGCATATTGATATATCCCGCATAGCGCAGCATTACACAGCAATATACATGTACACAAATGTGTGACCTAGGCATTACCCACATTTGTCCCTCTCGATCAGGGTGTACGAAATGGGTAGCTTGCCATGCTGGGGTAATGATAACTGCAGGGCTCACATGGAGAGCAGTAGTAATACTGATGAGGCTGGTTACATGTCGTTTTTACGAAGGTTCATAATTTCAAAGGTTCTTATATCCAAAAGTTTGTTGCTCCAACGGTTCGTAATTCTGAATATGACATAGGGTTCATACATGTACATGTACTTCCGAAAATGAAAAAGGGTTCATATTTCTGAAGGTTAGTAATTTTTGCATTTTTGGAATTATGAACCTTCAGAATTATGAAACTTCAGAATTATGAACCCATTTTCATTTTCGGAAGAATTATGAACTTTCGGAATAACGAACCTTCTAAGTAATGCATCAAATGTTTGGAACTATGAACCCCATTTCATTTTTGGAATTATGAACACCCCCCCCCCCCCCTGCTTTGGGAAATTTGTGTTTCTGAATTACGAACCTTTGGAATTATAAACCTTTGGAATCATAAACCTTCGGAAAAATGAACCTTCAGAAAAACAAGTACCCCTTATGGGAAATTTGTATTTTGGAATTACGAACCTTCGGTATTATGAACCTTCAGAAAAATGAACCTTCGGAAAAGCGAGTACCCCCTATGAGGCTACCCTGGGTAAATAATAAACTATCAATGCCTTAAACTGCAAAGGCAAAAATTTAAAAAAAATAACGTACCTGGCATCTACCTCAGTGGAGACACGACCTGGAATGATCTTAAGAATCTTGGAACCAAAGACAGTCACCAGTTTGTCCATAGCTGCGGCTACTTGGTCATCCAATACCCTGTATTCAAACATAAACACCAAAAATGATGGTAAGGAAATTTGCTTCATCCTCAATTTCTAATGCTAACTATTAAAATTACTAATCTTAACCCTGGGGAGAACACTAAAATAAATGCATCCTTAAACCCTTACTACACATGTACAAAAACATGTACATGTACATAAAAAGTCCTATCACAACTCAATCCCAAACCCTATGGCTCGGCTCGTATTCTGAACTCCGGTTTAACTCCGGTTTAAACCAGAGCTTTAATTAAAACTGACATAAACTGCAAGTTCAGTCTTAATTTCTGCATATCAAAGTTAAACCACACTAGACTGGAGTTTAAGTTAAACCAGGGTTTAGAATGGTGATTTTCTAAAAGTGCGGTTTAAAGGGCAGGTTTAGGCTGGGTTTAACTTTAAACCACACTTAGACCGCGGTGTAAGTTTAAACCGGAATTCAGAATACAGAACTACAGTGTATATCTTTGACAAAATAAAGCATGGAGAAAGTGTCAGATCAACCCCCCCCCCCAAAAAAAAAGAAACTAATTTATACAATGAAAGCAAACAAAAATAGTGAAACAAAGAAGAGAAACATGTTTTGTGAAAGATAAGAACTAGATAAACACTGAAAATTAGGCCTACAGTAACTGTGAAAACAGCCTCCACTACCCCCTCCCCCCCCCCTCCCCCCTCTCAACAATCTTCAGTTAGTCTAGGACAGCCCAATAGACCGCTTCGGTAATGTATGCAAATTTTATACATAACCCATTCTAAACAAGAAATAGACTTTCTACAATAGTCTAGAAATAGTGGCTAATTTCCAATAAATCAGGTACCCCCAAAAAGACAATTTCTTCCAGCAAGTTTGCAAATGTACAATTTGAAGTTGAAAATTAGGCCACCAAGTGTGTAAAATTTCAGAGAAATTTAGACTTAAACTCACTAATTTTCAGCACCTATAGGCTAAATTGAGAGAATATGATTGAAGGCTTGCAAATTTCCAAACTTAGCTGACATGCAAGGTTTGCAAATTTGTATGCCTTCTCAACATCAGGGTTTGTAAATTGTCGAACATTTCTGACATCAAGGTTTGTAAATGTTCAAACCTTTCCAGCATCAGGGTTTGTAAATTTTTGAACCTTTCCAACATCACAGTTTGCAAATTTTCGAACCTTTCCAGCATCAAGGTTTGTAAATTTTTGAACCTTTTCAACATCAAGGTCTGTAAATTTTCAAACCTTTCCAACGTAAAAGTTTGCAAATTCTCAAACGTTCCAAACATCAAGGTTTGTAAATTTGTAAACCTTCCCAACATCAGAGTTTGCAGATTTTCAAACCTTTCTGACATCAGAGTTTGCAAATTCTTGAACCTTCCAAACATCAAGGTTTGTAAATTTGTAAACCTTCCCAGCATCAAAGTATGTAAATTTGTAAACCTTATCAACTTCAAGGTTTGTAAATTTTTGAACCTTTCCAACATCAAAGTTTGCAAATTTTCGAACCTTTCCAGCATCAAGGTTTTTAAATTTTTGAACCTTTTCAACATCAAGGTCTGTAAATTTTCAAACCTTTCCAACGTAAAAGTTTGCAAATTCTCAAACGTTCCAAACATCAAGGTTTGTAAATTTGTAAACCTTCCCAACATCAGAGTTTGCAGATTTTCAAAACTTTCTGACATCAAAGTTTGCAAATTCTTGAACCTTCCAAACATCAAGGTTTGTAAATTTGTAAACCTTCCCAGCATCAAAGTATGTAAATTTGTAAACCTTATCAACTTCAAGGTTTGTAAATTTTTGAACCTTTCCAACAGCAAAGTTTGCAAATTTTCGAACCTTTCCACCATAAAATAATTTTATTTTATTTTTAAATCTTATCAACTTCAAGGTTTGTAGATTTTTTAACCTTCCCAATGTCAAGCTTTGTAAATTTTCCAACCTACCCATGCAGCATCAAGGTTTCTTTGTCACAATGTTAGCGAGAAGACAGAAAGTGTTAATGCTGTTATAAGTGCTTGTATCCAATTCCGTAAAGCACGAAGGAGATTGACGCTTGTATAGCTATATATTGTTATTATAATCAGTAAACTTACATCCTGATCACTGATGATGGCATTGCAAGTTTTCTTCCTTTGAGAACTTGTGGAAGTAAAGCTTCATGTAGATACCAGTAGTATGAATTCTTTACTCACTTGTGAAACATTCAGAACAGATTTAAAAGATGACTCAACATCGATCATAGACAAATTATCTGTAAATTCAGCTTTCATTGATGGAGTACTTGTGGTAGCGGGTGTGTATAGGTTGAATACCTGTTTGTGATACATCTTCTTTGAGATATGCCATGTATGCCACGCAAATTTAAATTAAATCTCAGATCATCATCAGAAGACATCATGATCAGTAACTTATATTGTCATGGTCACTGTTGACTGCACTGCTATTCTTCTCTTTTAGCATGTTTGGGGTACGTAGTAGATAACAGAGTGAACACAATGTTAAGTATCCATACCGAGTTTCGAAATATCAAAAATTGATTCCAAGAAAATTCAGTACCACCTCCATGTATCATTGAACTGTCCTGACCAGAGAACACAGGGGCCATTTCCAGACTTGCACATTCACCTCTCTTGCTTGATGTTGATGGGTGATGAGATGAGCATGGCACAATAATTGTTATAAAAAAGAACTACAAAGCTATACCCACTTCAAGCTATACTGCTCTATGGGCTACTGTAGAGTGAAATTATTTGGGCTTATCTGATTTCTAGGTAGATACGTACTGTTTACTTTTGTACTTACTTCGCAAGAGGTGTTCCTTGGACATGTATGTAGCATGACCTACTGTATACTGCCTGTATTGGCTAGCTTTCATGCTGTCTTATTTGATGGCCTTGCAATAATAAACTAGTGGCCTTGTAGGATAATGTTTTCTGTACTCCTTGGACATGATCACTGCATGCATTGTGAGAGAGAGAGAGAGAGAGAGAGAGTAGTATGTACACTCTTCCTCTTTGATTAGGAAAATATTTAAAGGGATAATCTACCCTAATCAAGTTGGTTTTTAAAATATAGCAGAAAAATTAAAGAAATTATAGACCAGTGAAGGTTTGAGCAAAATCCGATAAGAAATAAAGTATGAATTTTTGAAGTTGTAATCAATCGGACACAAATTGGCTACCCTGTGACATATCATGCGAGCTCCTCTCCCATTTGCTCAGTACAGAAAATTTCATGAATTTTCATTTTCTTAGTTTTTGATGAATTTTCATTTTCTTAGTTTTTGATGAATTAATAGATTTTTTTTCACACAGGTTTTGTGTAAACACATATGAGCAATGATTATATCTAGTAAGGTGTATAAATGATTGAATATTTCCTTAAGAGAAAATGGATATTGATTATTTTGGTGGCACAGGGCAAATAGGAGAGGAGCTCTCAAGATACGGAGTTGCCAATTTGTGTCTGATTGATTACAACTTAAAAATTCATAACTTTCTTATTTCTTATCAGATTTTGCTCAAACCTTCACTGATCTGTTTCTTTAATTTTTCTGCTTCTTTTAAAACTAACAATTTTCTGAAAAAATGTGAGAACGAGACCCTCATTCTCATAACTACGAGACAGTTACAATCACATGCTTGAAACCCACCTTATAGGCCTTTATCTTTGCTCTGCTTGAGCATTAGTGAAGCCATTTCAACCTTTCATCTGTTTTTCAACCACATATAGCTTATAGTTATAGCAACATAGGCGAGCAACTTATCAAATGCCAGGATCAAATTTCTAGTATTAGAAAGCCTTCTGACAGAAGGAGATTTTTTTTTTTTTTAGTTGCTCTATCTCTTTTCATGGGAATATTAACATTTTTACTTTGTGCTTAGTTTGTACTTCCAGAGACATACACCTGTACCTGTACATATATATTCTCTTTATATGAATATGACTTGTACAAAAGACTTCATATTGTTATTTCATACACTTTGGCAGGATTTACAGATGGGAAGCATGTGGATTGTGCATACCATGCATGCATGTACCTACAAGAATAATAAAAACTTCAGATAGTAAAATGTAGTCCGGTCACACTTCGTAGCCAGCAAGCACAACACCACCCATTTGTAGTGTGATGCTGCATATGACCAAGGAGTTATCACTCCTTAATATGACATTACATTGTATATTGACGAGCCAATAAAGTAGATATGATTTCAAGATTTCTGATTGAAATTATCAGTAAGCATGTAACTCCCCTATTTAGAGTGTTTCTTAAAAAGGAAAGCCAACTTTCTCCAGCAAAATCTCACCCAAAAACATTTAGATTTATTGTAATACATCACAAAAATGGAAATTTTATCCCCTTTCATATGATACCACATTTGTGATGATAGAGCATGGGATCATCGAACTAAAACAATTTTAAATCAGCAATTTATGAATTGATTTGCGCACGAGAGTGGGATCTATTCATCAACACAGTGAATGGCCATTTATTAAAAAAAAACACTGTGTATATAGGCCTCTAGTTTTTCATCTCATCGTCATCATAATCATCTAATCATCATTATCATCATCATATGACAGCTGCAGCCTAGATGGAGTTCACTCTTTGACACCATTCGCCCTTTTCCATCAAGACTTTGGGGATGTTTCCTCTCTCCGGATAAAGATTGTGTGCTCTAAGTCCATGAAGCTGTGGGGCGGCATCCCTTGTTTGAGGAGAGGAGCCTCCAGTAGATGACAGCTTTGACATACCGGAATAGTTCTGGCTTTACATGTATGTTTTACTAAGCAAATGCCCAGTGATGAGTTATAAATTTGAAAGCAATATAAATAAGGATTAATTTCATTATAACTTCTAAAAGGTCTACATTGTATATTGTCCTTTGTCCTAAACATGAAACAATCAAAATTGTCATAGTTATAGATTATTTATAAACTACATTTTAAAATGTCCACTGCCCTGATTTTTCCATATTCTTGCCTGGATTCATAAAGAATTTCTCTACTTCTCTACAAGAAAATACATAGGAATCAAGGCATGACAAACAGTTTTAAATTACCTTTCCCCTATTCAGACTATTGCTAATTGGCTAGGGGATTAGTTTGGCACAGTGCAGCTGTAAGCCTGTTGGTAAATATTCAGGGGAAACAATTAGACCCTACTTCTACAACGTAGGCCTATATAGCCTACTATAGATCCAGGTACATTCAGTGAATGCAGTAAAATTCATGGAGATCCAATGCAGTGAATGTTTAAGTGGGAGGAACAAATTTCGATAACCTAACTGATTTGAGCATAAATAATTCCACACACAGCTTTTATTTTTGAAAGTTCTGAACACCTATGATACCTGGCCCTAAAATTAGCAACTCAACCAGTCTGTGTATCAACTTTACACTAATGTTGTACTACAAAGTAGATTTTTCATACTATCAATTCATTATTAGTTCTTTGAGAAAAAAAAAATGTGCAGGATCAGTTTATATAATCATTTCAGGTGGGTTTACAAGTGTGGACAAATTGGAATTCCACTCAAGTTATTGAGGACTTTTTTTTTGCAAATAGGACTTAATTCTTGAAAAGAATATTCATAATGCATCAACTTGTGTACATTTATCTAGCATCTGGGCATATACAATCACAAGAATTGTTAAACAAATCATGGAAAACTGGTTTTCATCCACAATTTTACAACTGTCCCAGTGAAATAGAGAGTTGGTGACAACTATTACATATCAAATAGGCCTACTAATGTACATTTACACTCTAAAAACTAAAGTGTTAAATCACCATTTAAAAGGGCCGAGGAGTGACAACTTTTTCAAAATTGTAGACTAACACTTGTAACATGCTGGATACAACACTATAAAGGTTGAATCCAGCAGTTTAAAAGAGTTAATCTACCATTTTGAAAAAAGTAGTCTCTCCTCGGCCCTTTTAAATGGTGATTTAACACTTTAGTTCTTAGAGTGTAGGTCAATGCAAAAATACATGTATATAAACCAGTTGTACCCACTTTCTCAGACTACAGAGGGAACCAAAAGGAAACAAACAGTGTAACAATTCATGCATCAAAGATGAGGCACACATCTGCAGCTTTAGACAAAATCCAGAGAACAAACAAACACATCCACCTCTGTGGTGGCCACAACTGATAACAAGGCAAAGACATGGCCAAAATTGGCACTGCATTAAGACAATATGCAGCTGTGCCATGAATCAAAATACTTGGTTCACTAGCTTGCTTCCAATTCTGTGGTTCAGAACTCTTAAAATTTCTCCTTTGAGAGTATATTAGCTACTGTTTGACTGGACATTTTAGAGTTGACTGCGTGAGAAGCACTCGTATATTATGGGACAATGTCATCATCCAGAAAGAGACACTACTTTGGAATTAGCAAAGAAAGATGGTTCGGAAGACTTGGAGCATGCATCGCGGTCAGTGAGTGAACCCATGCTACTGCAACCAGCCAAGTCTAGCGCAGGGTTTGACATCTATAACCGTTACATTCAGTGTAAACCTTTTAATACTAGAATGTGTATTACTATTGGAAATACATGTGTATAGAAGTTATAATCATGGGAACGTGATGTTTGAAAATTTTCTGGCAACCACACTTATTTCAGAAGAAAACTATACCGTACTTACGTACACTCTAAAATAGGAAGGGGAAAAAGAGGATCGAAGGGGAAAAAGAGGAAGGGGGAGAAAATAGGAGATGCAAAAGAAAAGGAGTCAAAAAAGGAGAAATTCACTAGAAACAGAGAGAAAAGACCCAATGGAGGGTGGGGAAGTGTCTTGAACCATATTATTTATACAATGAAGTAAACTGTTTTTTCATCGTTCTTGAGAAGCTGGCAAGAGATGCAGAGTAATTAATTGTATCTAGGATAATGTTCCACAGCTTAGGTCTCGAGTACCGGATGTTATTTTGGATAAAATAAGGTTATGTGCTTGGGTAGATGGATGTGATTTGCGTGTCTTGTTTCATATTTATGAGTAGTTGAATTCAGTTGAAAGAGGTTACGAAATTCGTCAGGAAAAAAAAAAAACTGTTTGTACATCTGTACATAAATATATGCTTTGTTGATGTTTATTAGTTTGGGTAAATTTTAGTATGTTAAATTGTTTGAACAAATAGTTGATGTGACAACGAGGAGGAGTACCTGTAATTATACGAATTATTTTCTTTTGTACAGTGATTAATTTGTGTAATTTTGAGGTTGGAGAGTTTCCCCAGGCTATAGGTTGCAATATGATACATGTAGGTATGGTAGGATAAGAGAATTGTAAAGCATACGGGGGATTTTTTTTTTTTTTTTTTGGGGGGGGGGTAAAATACATGTATATGTCACAGTCTAGAAATGATGCCAATGTTTTTAGAGACTTTGATTTCTGTTCAAGAATATGTTTTTTCCAAGAAACAGAACTATAAATGTGCACACCTTTTTGTGTTTTCAACTCTATGTAGTAGCAAATTGTCGAGATATACGGAAATGCTGTCTAGATCAATGTTTTTATCGTTATGAAAGATCATATAGTTACACTTTTTAATAATTAACAGAATAGATTATTAGCCTAAAGGTCATGTAGAGTTTTGGCAAGCCCTCAAAAACTGTTCGTCAGATTTCTTCAATTTTTGTTGATAAATGGCAAGATACTAGCAATACTAAGACACTGTGGAGATTTCGCCTCCTTAAGTTTAATATTAAACAAATAAGAGGCAAAAACTAATTTATGTGCCGGGACATGCACGTAAAATCCCAACAAAGGCAGCATGTGCTATACACTATACATACACACACGTGTAAAAACCAATGAGTAGCTACACAAAGTGATACACATGCTGTCTCTATGATGCTGGATAGGTTCGTAAATTTATAAACCTTGATGTTTGGAAGGTTTGAAAATTTGCAAACTTTTGATGTCAGAAAGGTTCGACAATTTACAAACCTTGAAGTCAGAAAGGTTCGAAAATTTGCAAAACTTGATGTTGGAAAGGTTTGACAATTTACAAACCTTGATGTTGGGAAGGTTTGAAAATTTGCAAACTTTGATTTTAGGAAGGTTAACAACTTTACAAACCTCATGATGTCGGAATGGTTCGACAATTTACAAACCTTGATGTTGGGAAGCTTTGAAAATTTGCAAACTTTGATTTTAGGAAGGTTAACAACTTTACAAACCTCATGATGTCGGAATGGTTCGACAATTTACAAACCTTGATGTTGGGAAGCTTTGAAAATTTGCAAACTTTGATTTTAGGAACGTTAACAAATTTACAAACCTCTACTATGTCGGAATGGTTCGAAAATTTACAAACCTTGATGTTGGGAAGGTTTGAAAATTTGCAAACTTTGATTTTAGGAAGGTTAACAAATTTACAAACCTTGATGTCGGAAAGGTTCGACAATTTACAAACCTTGATGTTGAGAAGGCATACAAATTTGCAAACCTTGCATGATGTCAGCTAGGTTTGGAAATTTGCAAGCCTTCAATCATATTCTCTCAATTTAGCCTATAGGTGCTGAAAATTAGTGAGTATAAGTCTAAATTTCTCTGAAATTTTACACACTTGGTGGCCTAATTTTCAACTTCAAATTGCACATTTGCAAACTTGCTGGAAGAAATTGTCTTCTTGGGGGTACCTGATTTATGGGATATTAGCCACAATTTTTAGACTATTGTAGAAAGTCTATTTCTTGTTTAGAACATGTTACATACCTTTCAAACAAAGGTTGTTCTTGACAACCTGAAAGCTTGCCCGAGGCTTGCCGGACATAGCAACAAGTAATGTATGCAAACTGGATTCCAAGCATTAAGGCTCATTTATAAAAAGCAGGTTAATGGAATAGCTTGTCACTAGGTGCTCAGAGAAGAAGTGTGCATAAATTTGTATACATTACAGAACCAGTCTATCTGAATCAAGCACCTTGCATACCAAACATACATGTAAGAATTTTTAGCAAGGGAAATAATTAATAAAATGTCAATGAACAAATTCACTCTACAAAGTGCAGTACACAAGATTTCTCTGCAGGTAACAGTTAATTGTTACATGGTCATCCCTGATTACTTACGATGCACTGGCTTTGGCATACGTCATTGCTTCGTCAATGAGGGCAGCATACTGTGGTAGTTTGGCTGCAGCCAGGATCAGGGAGGGGTTTGTTGTGGCATCTGTAGGCTTGTACTTCTCCATAGCTAAAACACAAAGAAAAACAAAAGGAGAAAACATTTAGAATTTGCAAAAATAATCTCCAGCAGTGTAAGAATAATTCATAGAGATAGTTAAAGGGGAATTAACCTCAAAATATAAATGTGTGCTTATATTCAGAGATTTAATCTATTCCATCTTGTTGTTCTACAGTTTTGCTTTCAAATATACGAGATGGGTATAAATCAAGATTTTCTAAGCAAAATTTATCGTCTGCTAGCGATACCTGAGGGTTGCCATTTTCTTGATGTGTACATAAAGATGTTTTTAATCGGAATGCAAAATTGTTTTCCTTCCAGATACAAAATCCCAATTTGAGATTTAAAATATTTAACAGATACTGTATATACATGTACATATATTTTAAAAACGAAAATGTGTTTTATATTTCTTTGAAAATTACTATTTCACTAAATAGAAATCTATTTTCTTGATACTATGACATACGTGACAGAGTAAATCAATTCAAATTTATGAATAACTTTCCCGAGCGTCAATAGTGACAAACTATGCATTCACCTGCTTTGAGATTAAATGGACTTCAATAGTCAGAATGCACGCTGTATATTATGTTCTGCTCTGCCAGGCAAGCCCAAGAAATAAATTTCTAATGAGCAAAACAAGAGAATTTTTTTTTAAAAATCTATAAATTTCACCATTTAAAATATATGTATACACCTGTTATGTATTTTCCATATGGGGATTTTTTGTAATGAAGAGAAGCAATTTAGCTCCAGGATTAGAAATATCTTCCTGACCGGAACGGTTTCCAGTGGTTCATGTACAACTCCATATCATCAAGAAAATGGCATCCCCCATGTAAAATGTTAGCAATTGATACCGTGTGCTAGAATGTCTTGATTTAAAACCCTTTTATGATATTTTATTTCTAAAGTGACACAGGCCAATGATTAAGAATATATTACACCTTTGAACATACATGTAAGTACATTTATATTCTGGGGTTAATTTTCCTTTAAAGGAATGGAGTGAGAGAGAAAGATAAAGGGATAGAGAGAGAGAAAAAAAAAGATAGAGAAATAGAAAGTTAGAGAGACAGAGAGAGAAAGATAGAGATAGAGAGAGAAAGATAGAGGGAGAAAGACAGAGAGATAGAAAGATAGAGAAAGATAGCGAAAGAGAGAAAGATAGAGAGAGAGAAAGATAGCGATAGAGAGAGAGAGAAAGAAATAGGAAATGAATGAGACAAATTTTGGAAGAAGATCCCAATCACAATGAATGTTTAAGCCTTTTAAGGCCTGCTTTAAAGCCTTTTGATATTTTAATACAAGTAAAAATACATGTAGTTGGCAAGAGACTGTAAGCACACAAGCAATGTCAGCAGGAAAGCTTTTCCACAGTTACAGTGTACATGTACATGTGCATTAGATTCTGAGCGCAACTTCCTAATGCATTCTCTACCAATGCTAGATAAATGGATAAGCCATGTATAATTGCATTATCCAACATTTGCATGGGATTGAGAAATGCATTTACTCAGATGCAATAGTATATTTCATGTTCAGTAATTAGTATTACATTGTATGAGAGTTGTGTATCCACTGGAAATTCTTTGAGAGTGATACAAGGGATCTTTCTGTGTATGTTTGTATGAATTTATCTACGTGAATATCCAACAAAGAAGTCTGCAAAGGGGTCTCATAGCTGGGATGAGAATACATGTACATGCTGATTGAGTACTCTACTTTTCCCCAGTTGTTGTTATTGTTGTTTGGTTTTTTTTCACAAGAGGTTTTGAAAATCTTTTAAATTTCTTCAAATTGGTGTCTACTGTTGAGTTTTAATCATTTGATTAATTGAACTCAATAAAAATACTTAAAATAGTCATGTTGACTCATGAACATTATCGGTGAAAAATTAAAAATCTAGGGTAAAATTCACAATCATACCCACATGGGCTGCTTGTGTTTTGAAGTCATAGTTGTGTAAAATTTATACATGTACTGAAAGTAACTGAATACAACCCATTGACCAACATCCTTCCAATTGACTGCTCAAAAAAATATCATGGACTCCAAATATTTCTTTCATTATTGTTACATTTCCTCTTGCTGCTTTTATGCATTTATACAGTATCAAAGTCAGATGACCCATTTATGCCTATAGTTTTATTATTGTTGTGAAATAAACATTACTTGAATGGAATAATATCGGCTCTGGCAATTTATTGTGGCTTTGTCTTTTTAAAATTTAGGGGGGCAAATCACCCACAGCTGACATTTTTGCTGGTACATTATGTACCTGTATGTACCTGAATTTGTGACTACCTACATGTAAATGTATGGATGCAGATTGTATGCGTAGGTACTACACCCTGGTTCATGGTGGAGACTCAAAGCACCAATTGCCCTACACTTCGCATGATTCCCCCCATAAATTTTCAGCGACGGGGGTTTAGCATGCAGAGTGCGGACCGCAGTCATTAATTAACGGCTGTTTGAGAGGGCTGCAGGCGGCCACTTTATTTACCATGAACCAAGAATGCAAGCTTTAATCAAAAGGCATTCCATTCATCCCCTCAATTGTACGAGACCCTGTTCTGATGAATATTTTTATTCTCAATTGACATGTTTACCAAGTTTCATGACAGCTCAGGTACACAATAAAAAGACAGAGATTTAAAGAGAGAAATAGAGAGAGACAGAGCAACCATAATTTGTTTTTTTAAATACGGTGCATGTACATAGAAGCACTAAGAAGCAGTGAGCAATTTGAGATACATTTCTTTCCAGGAGAGCTTTTTAAAAAATACTTGAACATACAAGAGAGCTCTGGTAAGCGGTAATAAAATATTTAAAAGCAAAATAAATAAACCTTGTATTGAGAAAATATAATCTTTACTTTAGAATTTTAAAATCATATTGAAAAGAGCTATGAGCAAAAAAAAGGAGAGAGAAAAAAATGCACTTACGTGTACTGACAGAGGTTGAGATAAAAGAGAGAAATATATGAAGAGCAGAGAAGAGAGGAACAGAGTGAGAGAGGCAGATAGTGGGAAGCACATGTGCAGAAAGAGAGGGAAAAGAGAAGGGAAAGAAACGGGGTAGAAAGAATTAGATAAGAAGTACAATGTACATGTAGACAGTAGGATATACTGAGAGAGGATGGGAGAGAGAAAAAACAAAGAGAGGGAGAAAGGGAGAGAAGGAGAAAGAGGAACTCATATTTTTAAACAGACGCACAATTTTTAATATACATGCATTTGATGTAGGTTGATGACCCATGAGACAAGAGAAGCACTTGGCAAGTGTCTTTAAACTTGTTTGCAAATTAAAACTGAATTAAAATACCATAATGTACCATAAAGTTATAGTTTCAGTGCTATTTTAGGATGTGAATCAGTGAATGCTCTTGTCAATTCACTGCAATCAGTGAATCTGCCAGGGTGTATAGTTTGTGATATACATGTACATGTAAATATGGGTAGAATACTAGAATTTCAATGAATACCGGTACTGGTCATTGGCAAACACAAGTTCTTCCTGACCGTAACTGATATTCCTGTGCAAAGACAGGTGCATTTTTCCAAAATACGGGCCATATCAATCGTTCATCATGAATAACCCATTACATATGCGTGCTTAAAGAGAATACTGAGTTCTGATTAAGTTAAAAAGTCATTTGTGAGCTTTAATTCTCATTCTCTTTATAAATGTCAGTTTAGAATAATATTAATAAGAAATGTCCCCTGATAAGGATCGCTTCTCAAATGCCCAATATTCAAGATATGACGTGAAATAGAAGATACATATAGTCTTAACTTTCATGCCACACATCTGTGTAGTCCCATTTATACCCATTTCTGTGTGCAATGCCTGTGACTTTTAGCAAGATTGGGTCAATTTCTTATTTTGATGATTCCAAAACCTCATAGTATACACCATTTCTTATTTACTACATACTGTACATGTAATCACCCTTCCCCACTTGCTTCTACATAATTGTACCTGTACATGTTATTTCGCTCGATTAAATTTTCGCGCTGAGCGACCCCAAAACATATTCGTGGGTTCTTAAATTCACGCTGCACAATTACTAGTACACGCTCCTATGTACACGCTCGTATTTACACCCACTCCATTTATTAACCCTTTCGAGACAATTGACCACATTTTGTGGTTTGGCTTAATAAGTTTTGATTCAGAGCTCTAAAAAATATACCAGATGTATGAGTAGAAAGAGCATAAATTTCTGCACATGCTATGTCCATTTTTGTCACATGACCATATTGCATTTGATGTCAGGAATTTTAAAAAGGAGAATAAGCTTCAAAATCCTTAAATTGGCAACACAATGAGAGATTCAAAATCATTGTTTTTCATCAAAATTGGCAATTTTTTCAACGTATCAATAAAATCACTAACCATGTTTATTATTCTAAAAGACATTACACCTATTAGAACCATCTAGCACTAAAAGAAAAATATTATTGTTGCCAATTTGAAGAACGAAATGTGATCAATTTATCCCTTGAATAATTCCTGTCCTGAAAGGGTTAATTTACACACACGCAGTCCATTCAAATGCATACAGCATGCGCAACTACACACACGTGCTCAAAAATGAATTGGACAACCGCGCAATCATACCCGCATAGGAGATCAGGCTGATATTTTTGCGAGTTCTAGAATTCCCGCCAGCCGAAAATAGCGCGAAATCCGCGAAAATTAATGTACCACGAATATTTCTGCATTTACAGTACTTTCTTCCACAATGTACATGTAATTGTTTCACCAGCACTCAAATAATATATCTTTAAATATCATCTCAATATCATCACTGTGCAAGCACACTGTACATGTAAATATAAAGATGTAGTGACACAGCAATAAAAAGAGCTGTGTCATTAAATATGTGTAAACTATATAGACTACATGTACATACATGTACTGTACGTACATTTATACTTGGTATGAACCATCTGTTCAATTGTTTAGGGTGTTTAAAAGGGAATTTGTGGTATAAAAACCTTCAAAAGAAAAGGAAGTAAGGAATAACAAATGAAAATGAAAAGAGATATGACGTCTCTTAGATTAATGTACATGTACTGTATATGTACATGTAAGAACACTGAACAAATGAACATTCCTTTTTGCTTGTATTCCCCCCCCCCCCCCCACCCTGGATAATAATAGGAAGATATTCTGTAAAGTGCTTTAACCCATAGCAGTACAGTGTTTCCTTTTAATGACACTTTTACAATAGAGTTTGATCCAAAAAGCTAGGAATTAAATATTATACGTGTAGATGAGCAGAAAAAAAAAATCACTGAAAATTTTTAGTACATTTTTAATGCAGTAGGTTAAGTTGTTCTCAAATAAGAGCGATTTAACCCTTTCAGGACAGGAATTATTTAAGGGCTAAATAGATCACATTTTGTTCTTCAAATTGGCAATAATAATATTTTTCTTTTAGTGCTACATGGTTCTAACAAAATGCAATGTCTTTGAAAACAATATACATCATTAGAAACTTTGTAGAAAAGTTGAAAAAATTGCCAATTTTGATAAAAAATAGTGATTTTGAACCTCTCAATGCATTGCCAATTTAAGGATTTTGAAGCTTATTCTCCTTTTTTAAATTCCTGGCATCAAACGAAATATGGTCATGCAACAAAAATGGACACAATGTGTGTAGAAATTTTTGCTTTTTCTACTCCTGCATCTGGTATATTTTTTAGAGCTCTGAATCAAAAGTTATTGAGCCAAACCACAAAATGTGGTCATTTGTCTTGAAAGGGTTAATGGTAACTACATGTACACTGTAATCATTAAATCTCTTAATTGTGTGCAAATTGGAAATTTTCTGTTAAATTTTGCAATTTGCATTCACATTAGTTCATTTCATAACTTTAGATCTTTATCTTTTAACAAACTATGTAGGAGTAGGAAAAACAAATAATTATTGCCAATTTGAGGAGGGAAAACTGATTAATTTAGACATTATAAAAACTATGAACTGCTTGGGGTTAATAGGGACCTCATAGATGTATCAGGTGCCTAATAAATCCAGAATATTATCATCATTATATTCAAGTACAACTTGCTGTCATTTGATTGGTATCTGGTACTCATTTGAAAAGGGAATTGTTGATTTGACCATGCACATGATATGTACATGTGTATGTACATGTACACCACTACTGTAATTAACACATGGGATATGATTTTATTTTGGTATAACATGCATTTTTCACAGACTCCTGCCCTACATGTAGTTATCTCCGGCTCAGTATTCAATGGGTTATAAAGAATTATTCCCCACGAACAGTAACTACTGATACCCAAACTCTAGATTTTTCAGGAAATGAACACGGAACAGCTCCTTTCGATTTAGCCACTCTTTTGAGGAAAAGCATCCAGCCATTTGCACTGATCAACAAAGACCCATTCAGAATAGAGGCTTTTGCATATTGAAGGGGAAACAAGCGGTGTCAGTACATATTTGTACACTGTATCACGACATGTATATGTATCAGGAAATTGTTTTTAAAAATTCAAGCGACATGTATGTACATGTACAATTTAATCAGATGGCAGTAAGTCTACTCGTATATCTACCTTTTATAGTACTCTAAATACTTATTAACAAAAAAGTAATAGACATATGTACAAGTACCATGCACATAAAATGTACAGTCAGTTAATATAAATTTGTCCAATCATTCTGAATAAATACAGGGCTGCCAACTCTCACGCATTGAGCGTGAGACTCACGCAATTCACCCAATTCTGACTGTCTCACTCTGATAAACAAATTCTCAAGCTGAACCCCCAAAATAGAAAGTAAAAAAAAAAAAAATCTCTCCAAAATCTCTGATATTCCAAATATTCAATATGCCCAAGGCCTTTTGAGATTTTCCCGCGGGCACAAAGCAAAGCTTAACCAATGAAAATCATTTCCGGTAGTGCGCAAAGATTGGATTGGATTGGATTACGATTGGTTATACTGCGTGTATGCATATACGTGTGACGACTATGATGAGTGTAACTAGATGGCCGGACTGACATGGCTTTGGTGCGGCAGCCCACCCGGGCCCGAGCCCGGCTGCGCTGCATACGTGGCTCAGCAGAGTTTGCCGTCGATCGTACACCAACGTAATAGCCAGCACATCCCTCTACGGCCGGACAGCAGGATCTTGAAATTCTTATTAAAAATCATGCAGTATTAAACAAATCTGGAATTTTGTAATTTTTCATGCGGTCAGTGAACTACATGTGGCATTAATAACAATGTAACCTATTTATTACTTATTCAATTCACTTTAGTAAATTAACGTTAATGCTGCTTCTGCTATGACTATATATGTGTTGAAATCATGACTAAAGTATGCACCAGATTGCACCATTTAAAATGTAAAATTGTCAGAGCTCCCTACCGTGGAAGGGGGACACCCCCCCCCCCCCTTCCACCCCCCCCCCCCCCCCCCCCCCCCCCCGGTCGCTTCGCTCCCTCGCAATGTCTCACTCTAAACTCTCACTCAAGGTTGGCAGCCCTGTAAATACGATAAACAATTGCTCTTTTCCCAAATAAACTACAGGTCTACATTCACAAAAAACAAGAAAATTTGCTCATCATTCTCTCTCTCTTTCTCTTTCCCTCTCTCTCACACTCTCTCTCTCTATCTCTCTCTCTCTACAGTTAGCTGCTACTGATCTCTAGCAAGGCTATCTGCACAAGGCACTTCTGAAGAAAAAAATATAAATACAATGACTTCCTGCTACAGTATCCAAAGAGTATCAACACACAGTACATAAACGTATCTAAATATCCTGTATTAATTTAAAAGTTACCGAATGCAATTTGACTTTTTTCATGCTTGCAGCATACATGTACAATGTACATGTACCTGTACAAATGTATGGGCATACTGTACAATGTAATACTTGCATAATAATTACTTTTTGAAAAATGAATTTTAATCTCATCTTATCAGTGACAACTTGCTAAACATACATGTAGTGAAATCAAAAAGTGGGCATGTCACAACACACATGCATATATGTACAAATGTATGTATTGTAAATTGTAGAGGAGAAATAGGAAGAAAATACATGTAAAAGTATCAAACTCTCTGTCAATAAGAGAGTCCTACAATAAATGTAGGACCCTGTACTGCATATTTGTCCACTGTATTTGTGCACACATGAATGAACATATTGTCTGTCTGTATTGTACTCTTACCAACTACACTTAAATGTTCACTGTAGTGGAAATGGCCATTTAAAAAAAAAAATACTTTGTTGCTTTGATTTGATTTGTTTTGTTTTGACCTTTTTAGGGGGTGGGCAGGGACGGTTATGGAATTCTTTTTAACTTCATACAGTGTACGTGCATGTATGTGTTCCACTCTCTATCAGCAATGTGTAACAAGGACTCAAGATACTCTCAATGGCAATGCAAATCATAAACTAAAAATATATGTAGACCTAAATTTTAAGTCAATTATCCAACACATTTGTACCCCAATGGTTCATTTGTTAAATCATGAAATTTTAGAGTTTCAAACTTAAAAGAGAAGGTAGAGAGTTCTGGGAAAGGTCAACAATAATTTGTGAGCTTTCTCATTCTCTTTAGGTCAGTTTGGAAGCTTATCACAATAGAAATGACCCCTGAAAGGATTGCTCTTTAAATGCCTTCACATTCAAAATACATTGTACAAGTATGACAAGAAACAGCTGACATGTTCAGGGCAAACATGTACATTGTATGTGCAGTCCCATATACACATTTCTGTGTGCAGTGCATGTGACTCTCAGCCACTCACACTTTAACCCTTTCAGGACAAGAATTATTTAAGGGCTAAATTGATTACATTTTGTTCTTCAAATTGGCAATAATAATATTTTTCTTTTAGCGCTACATGGTTTTAATAAGGTGTGATGTTTTTTAAAACAATATTCATGCCGGGTTAAAAATTTTATTGAAAAGTTTAAAAATTGCCAAGTTTGATGAAAAACAATGATTTTGAACCTCTTAATTTGTTGCCAATTTAAGGATTTTATAGCTTATTCTCTTTTTTAAAATCCCTGGCATGAAACGCAAAGTAATCATGCAACAAAAATGGACATTTTGTGAGTAGAAATTTTGCTCTTTCTTCTCATGCATGCGGTATATTTTTTAGAGCTCTGAACCAAAAGTTCTGGAGCCAAACCACAAAATGTGGTCAATTGTCTCAAAAGGGTTAATATGCGAGGTTATTGGAGATAACCTCGCACTATGTACCTTCATACCGTGAGCAATTGCCTCCCATAGGCAAGTGTGTGATATCTTGCCCATATGTGTGCAGGAGAGGAGCAAGATCACCGACCAAAAACAGCCTGAAAACTTCACTTGATCAAGATGATAAAGATCCTATCGAAGGATCTGGCATGAAATTAGGTATTCTATAATTCTAAAATGTAGAAGGAAGTAATTTCTCAAAATTTTGCCAATTATATCAAGGTGTTTTTACCTCGATTCAACTTAGAGGTCGTGACAGGCCAAAATTAACACAGCCCCATATGGTGATGGTCCCGTGACTCTCAGCAGGATTAAGTCAATTTCTTCTCATTTTGGTGATTCTAAAACTTTACAGCATACACTAATTCTTATGTACAGCACAGGTATATAATTAACCTTTCCCAATTGCTTTGAGTCAGCTTCTTTCACAATGTTATTGTTATTGCATGACCGGAACTCAACTTTATCTTTAAACATTATCATTTTGTCTTTCCTAAAGGACACTGTACATGTAACAGTGGAGGAAAAAAAAAAAGAATTGTACAAAGAGTGCAATTTCCCTCTGTAAAACTGACAAAGAGTTCTGGGGGGTGATTCACTAACAGCTAAAATTAATCCCAAATAAGAAAAAATCAATTTTAGGAACAATATCCATCCTAAGAGCGATATCGCTTTTAGTGACTGATTCACTAAGGTATTTGGGATTGATTCCAGCCTCTGAATTGATTTTAAGGTTGGGAGTGATCCGGATCACTCCTAACAATCACAAACGGTCACTCCACTGCATGCCCGCCCGCGCCCCAACCTGGGCGCGGCTACGCTGTGCCTGCCTGCACGCCCATTGCCCTAGCCATAGGCCCTAGCCCTGTGTATGTCCAGTCGATGCGTGCGCGCAATTAATGCAGTAGCTAGGTAACGCGCACTAGCTACGCGCTAAGTAGAGAATTAGGTCGGGTGACTGAGGGGCGGTGACTGAAATTTGAGTACGTTGATTGGTTGGAATGAGTGCGCTCGTAAATATTCATGATAAAATTGCGCTCATATATATTCATGATAAAATTGATTCCATCCTAAAAGCGATTTAGTGAATCAGTAAGGTGGAATTAATTTTAAAGGGGGTACCCAATGCTGAAACAATGTTAGTTCATTTAAAAGATCATGATTTTATTAGCAGAAAATCATCTGCCTTAAGTTTTTTAAAAATTCGTGTTGCCAGAAAAATCCCCGAAATATGGTAAGACTTCAGGATATTTTGGCCCCTCAGCTGTGTCCCAATTTCAGCTAGGTAACCACAATGACGTCAAAGTGGTTACCCAGGTTCGCGTATTGCAGATGTGTTGCGCGCTAGACTGTACAAAATGCATTACACCTTGCGCGCATTTTGCTATAATTGCGCGACAAGGTAACCACTTTGACGTCATTGTGGTTACCTAGCTGAAATTGGGACACAGCTGAGGGGCCAAAATATCCTGAAATCTTACCATATTTCGGGGATTTTCTGGCAACACGAATTTTAAAAAAAATTTAAGGCAGATGATTTTCTTCTAATAAAATCATGATCTTTTAAATGAACTAACATTGTTTCAGCATTGGGTACCCCCTTTAAGCTGGGAATGAAATCAATCCCGAAAATTGATTTTAGGAATGATATCGATCCCAGTTAGTGAATCACCCTCCTGGTAATTGGTGAACATCAATAAAAATAAATTTTGATGAAATTTCATATGTTTTACAGTGTGTTTCTTAAAAAATCAAACCTAACTTTCTCCAGCAACATTTCATCAAATAAATATAACTTGATTTATTGTAATACATAATAAAAAGAGGAATTTTATCCCCTTTCATATGCTGCCACAATTGCAATGATACATGTACTAGCCTGGGATCATTGAACTAAGAGAATTTTAAACCAGCAATGTAAAAATTGATTTGCACACGAGAGCAGGATCTATTCATCTACGTAATGAATAGCCATTCATTGAATCTCACTCTGCTTTCTCGAGCACACACATATGCTTGGACAGACAAGGCAGACATTTGGATGAACATTGGGGCTAATTTTGGACTCATACTCATTCAAGGTTGCATGTATGTACATGTACATGTTGAAATATGAATATTAAAGGAAACATCATGAAATATCACTTTTCTTTGCTACGAGTCTTTATCAATTGTTTTTTTTTTTTGTATTGTACTTTTGACATCACTCACTTAAAAGCTTTCAAATTTATTCATGCATGAAAATATCATTACAGCTGTACATATTTGGTATCATATGAAAGAGGATAAATTGAACTTCACGAAATTCCAGAGCACCTCTTTTTTTACACCTAATACATGTACCTCTGTGACCTTGAAAGTCATTCTTGGCTAATCTAATCTAAGTGAGAAAACAAAATGTTCACAGAAGCTCATTTTTGAATTTGTCAAGTATTTAAAAAATGTGAAAATTCCTGATGATGATATTACATGTATGTATTATATAGTTTGCACCAGAGCTCTTTTTCAGGGTTCTTTTTCCCCCCTATGTTTTTCTATTTTTCTCAAATCTTTTTTTCTTTTTTTGACTGGCTACAGTTTATCTTTATTTGGTAATGAAATATCAAATTACTCTATCAAATCAATATTTTTTATATTCACAAATGAATTGATCTATTTCATTATTTCTTTTTGTACATTTTGCCTAAGTTATAGATGTACATGTAGGAGAACATGTCAAAATTGAAGAGAGATGAATAGACATTAGACAACGAAGTAAAGAAAAGAAAGGCAGAATTCGGACTGCTTGCAAAATAAAAACACAACCCAGTTGCCAACATTTCACTGTCAGACATGCGAGTTGCTCTACAGTAGAAGCGCACGGTTAATATTGCAGACTGTTTCCTATTCGGGAGACTGTCTCTATTGTCAGCGACTTTTGTCAACATTTTTGGTAGCCTATAATTTGGGAGACAGTCTCCCATTTAGAAGACCAATTTTCTATTTTTACATTTGCTGCAAAGGAATTACTATTCAATTAGACCTTGGCTTCAAAATAAAAATGAGATAACCAAATTCCTCATGAAAAGTTACCGCTTTTGACCGTCTACTTAAAAAATTCACTGTCTACTTTTGTTGTCATAACATTTTTTGTTATTATCCACACACAAAACAAATGGGCTTCTGACCTCAGAGAGGCAAAAATTTGACTGAGACTGAGAGAAACTGCCTTGCATGCCTTGTTCATTTGTTGTTGGTGTTGTTTCTTTTGTCCTTTTGCAAGCTTAGTCGCCAATGTCAGCCGTACGCTTCTACTGTTCTAGCTGTAATGTCCATGGTCAAGCCCTCTGTCTTCACCGACAAACTAAGCAAAAGCAAAGCGGCGAGTTTACTTGCAAATTGCAGCACCATGAGACCTAACCTAGTAACTGCCCGCAATGCTGAGCAGCGATCCCAGCGAACATGCATGAATCGACCCCGAAGATGCGGCGGAGTGCATTGTTGCTTCTTCGCTGATTCTTCGTCTGCGGCTTCAAGCACCTCCAAGATGGCGTTCGAGACACACATGTGCTCTACGCTCACAGTTTACATCAACCTCAAATAATCTTGCTGAAAATTCATCTTACCCTCAAAATCCCCGGTGTCGCAGACCACAGTGGTCAATCCCTTTAGCTGATCCAGTGAAGACGCCATTTTCATTCGCTTTTCCTCTGACATAATGATTGCGGTTGAGCGATTCCTGAGCTAGACGTTCCAACTTCCTTGTTTGTTCGTGTATACACTGATTTCAACTACGTCGTCCTAAACAAAAACGGCGAAACCTTATCGCTTTCAGTGGCGATCTACTTGCCGTTACGCCGAAATATTCATGAATTATGTTTTATCAATCAGCTCAATATGAATCATAATACTCATGAAATACACTTATAACAATGAGAAATTAATTATAAATCAATTAAAAGTAGGTACCGCATAAATCGAGTAAAAAGTTAAATAAGGAGGGACATACCAATTCGACCAAAAATTATTTTGGAGATTTTTTATGGGCCGAGCTGTAACGATACCATTTATGAACTTGCTTCGTTTAAAGGCTATTGATAATTTTACCGGTACTGGTAATCAAGAATAAAAAGCTAAGTTATGTCAATCAATTCATAATTTATCATTTACATGTTTTCAATGATTAAATAATGTTTATATAAAATAAATTCTCTATTCTCTATTCCATTTTACTTAATTAAAATATTTGTTTGGACTAACGGTTGCTGAAAGTAGACTAGAACCCTTTGATAATGGACCCTTGGATTATCGATTGAGGAGAAGAAAAATCAGAGGAGAATAATGAAAGTTTGAGAGAATTCAAAAAGATTTCAAGCTGGTGGGCTTTTGGGGGGGGGGGTGTGCCGGGGGGCATGTCTCATTGAGGCCTGTACATCATCCGAGTACAAGAAAACGGATAAAAGGGGTACTTTTAAAGCATTAGACGCGTAACCCGGGTTACGCAATAAGGGTATCAAAAACAACCAAAGTCAAGAAAAAGGGTACAGGTGGGTATCAAATTCAGAGGTGATAAGAAGAAGATCCGCGGAAAGGGGGGGGGGGGGGATATCGGTAATGTGTTCCAAATTAGGTTTCTTTTTGGCTAAAAAGGATCTATGAGGATGATGATGTGATCCTCAAATAGGAAGTAAAATACCACGCAAAATATAAATTCGCTGTTAAGGGTATAAAAATCAGAGAAGTTATAGACAGGTTTCCCTGTTTAGGGTATCAAAACTACTCCTAACTGCACTTCTTGTTTAGGGTGCTTTTCAGAAAGTGGTTTACGCGGATTATGTACAGGTCTCAATGAGACATGCCCACCCCTCCCCCCCCCCCCCCCTCCGAGGGGGGAGGGGGTGTGTGGGGTCAGGCGCGCCGGAAGCAATTCTGGATTGGGGGGAGCAAACAACCCAGGGGGCTCACTATTTTGGAGGGGGAGGGGGCTCATGTCAAAAATTTTCGGAGGTGACCAGAGGTGTATGCAGAATTTTTTTTTGGGGGGGGGGACAAGACGCGTAAAAATTTTCGAAGAAACTCGAAAGCGAGATAGCGAAGCAACAGAGCTGGTTACGAGCACTGGCGTAAATCACACATATAATCTTTTATTTTGCGAGCGAGTGAAGCGAGCGAGCGAAAAATAACCACTTTTCTAAGTTATATACAATATTTTCATTCCAACTCTTCTTCTTTTTCTTCTTCTTCTTCTTCCTCTCCCTTTTTTTTTTTTTTTTTTTTTTTGGGGGGGGGGCTTTTTTGGGGGGCGAAAATGCATTTTGCCCCCCCACTTTTTCGTTTGGGGGGGGCGACTGCCCCCCCTGCCCCCCCCCCCGCTTCCGGCGCCTATGTGTGGGGTGTTTTAAGCCTTTGTAATGCAAGGGGACACAATATCATCCGACGCAACAATTAGCCAAAAGTCAACGAAGGCCTATATGCATGGGCAAACGGGCCCGAACTTGATGACGGCGGCCTCTTCCTATTGGGGGAAAAACATGGAAAGGGCGACATGAAGAAGAAGAGAAAAGCCCGGTGAAAAAAGAGGTGAAAAAGAAAACAATAAGGAAAAAAATATCGGCCAAGCCAGCGGAATTCCCGAAATCATGAAATTATTCCCTAAAGAAAATTTTTTAAATGGTCAAACCGGAATGAAAATTAATTGGCTCCAATACAATTTATGCAGTTTTTTTTTTTTTTTTACATTATTATTATCATTACGCCTCATTCAAAAGTGTGAACCTTTGTTCATCATAACATGCAAGGGGGAAAATCAAATTTCAAAATTGTCTAAGCCTGGATAGAAAGCTAATCAGATAAGATCAAAGGGACCTGTTAGGGGTTGCCTGATTTTTTCATCCCCCATACAGGAAGTAAATTTCACGTTTGAGAAAAAAAAAATTGTTAAAGAGATATAAAAGTACTTGTTATTATTATGATATCACCATAGATCACGATCACTTATCCATTTTCAGTACATTGCCTAAAAGAGTATTTAAAAAATGACAATGACGATGACGCCTAGGCGGAAAAAGAGGGCCAAAAAAGAGAGGGGGGTTGGCGTAACCCTTTGTTTATTATTGTCAGTCTGGAGTGAGACTAGGCTTGCAAGCATTGTCGATGGAAACCACGCCCACCTCTGCCATATAGGCCCTAGATATATCTCTAGGTAGAGATTTATGTAGAGATCATATCCAGGGGCCTATATGGAATTAAGGCCAAAAACAAATACATGTACATAGATAACATGTAGGGGTGTACAGAACAATGTAGCTATGATCCCATTGATTTGATTCTCAGATTCATGACAGGACAAATGTTACGTTGGAATTGGAAGACTTTTCCAAGAATTGTCTTTTTCCTGAGTGATTTGTGAGCGGATTGTTCCCACGTACTTGCAGCTGCATTCAAACATGGCCTCGTCTATTTCCACAGAAGGTATGCTTTTCAAAACTTTTTTTTCTGCGCGATCATTTTATATGGTTATTCTGAGTGTGCTGCTGTCGTGTGTGAATATACGGACGGAGCTTACGTAGGGAGGAAGCGGCCGGGGTCTATCTATGAAGGCATATAGTCCGTTATACTCATTTGGTATTTAGAATGCAATTTTATGAGGATTTTCGGGAATTGAAAAATTATCATTCAAAGCTCGTTATACTTAAAATCACGAACTTCCCAAATTTTAAAATGGGTTTTAATAAAGTTCCTTTTCAGGCAGTTTTGAATAGTGGATCTTTCGCTTTTTTATGAATTTTTTAATCATCAGTGGCGGATCCAGGCAGGGGCGCCAAGGGCGCGCGTCCCCTTTTAATTTTTCGGTTTTGTGATTTTTACCGTTGGAGCGGGAGGATACCCCCCCCCCCCCCTCCCCCTCCCACATCCTCCGCTCGCCGCCGCTGGCGACCCCCTATATATATTTCAAACTCCTGAATCCGCCACTGAGTATTACTTTTTCAATTATTCTTCACTGCATCAGGGAAGAAATTCCTAATGTACGTATAGAAATGCTATTGAAGATGATTTTCGAGAAATAATGTAGAAAGCTACTGTATACAATTCAAGCAAAATGTCTGTAAACAATATATTTCAAACTCCCTCTACGATCAGTGCAAAACATGGTAATCTGCTCGAATAATATTTTCGATTTTTTTTTTTTTTTTTTTAAAATTACATGTAGATGGAAGAGTAAGGGATGAGATATTATTGATCTATGCTGTAAAATCATATACTATAAAGTATAAATTAATATAATGGCATATAAAATTAATGCCATTCGATCAACCGTTACTTTGTGTACTATAGTTTGGTCGAACCCAATGATGACATACCGCATGGTGCACCATTACCGAGGGAGAGTCAAACTTATCATCTTCGACTGGGCCGGCACGGTGGTTGATTGCGGTGTCTTCGCCCCCGTCCAGGCTTTCACCAACGTTTTCGCATCGGAAGGCATCGAGGTGACCGCTGACGAAGTCAGGGCGCCGATGGGGGCTCACAAAAGAGTAAGCCTGAAGGGCCTCGACATTATGGCCGTTATATATATAATTCATTTCGTTGCGCGCCCTTATTTGGACTATCATAAATTGTATAGGGAATAACCTTGGTATCATGTTCGGCCTTATTATTTACCACATCATTTCTTCAGTTCAAAACAATATCCATATCCTTATTATGTTAACCATTTTAAATGTATTATATTATTTGTGTTATATAATTATATCAGTATGTATGTATGTATGTTTACCTGTCAGGCCCTAGCCCTGCTTGAATCAATTTATTGTCCTGGGCTATACTTGTTTTGTTATTTTGAATGTCATCTGTCACTAATAACGTTATATCTTTATTTGTAACGTGATCCACGGAAATAAACGTAATAATATATAAAATCGTGGGCTAATCTGATTATTATATACAGGGCAGTGAGAAAATA
Organism: Heliocidaris tuberculata; assembly: GCA_025618425.1. Taxonomy (NCBI): domain Eukaryota; kingdom Metazoa; phylum Echinodermata; class Echinoidea; order Camarodonta; family Echinometridae; genus Heliocidaris; species Heliocidaris tuberculata. Next base: position 19,173,849 of record CM046852.1, on the reverse strand, counting down.
TTCATGGTGCCCAATGGAAACATTGTTTCCTCAATTTTCATAAGTGTTACATCTCAAAAAAATTGCTTGTGAATTGTGATTACTGGAATTGATTTTGACGTATCATCAAGATCTAATTTGTGCATGGGAAAGGTCTATATAAATCTTAAAAACAGGTGGCTCAGAAGAAACCAATTCACTGGAATGTCAGACAGGCAGATCTGACTTAAAGTTAGTCTTAAATGGAAAGGAAATGATTGATGAATTTGTCGTAATTGATTTGATTGTGATTGTTCGACTATTCATGCAGGTTCACATTTCTCAGATGCTTCAAATGGATCGCATAGCTGCCGCGTGGATGACGAAGCATGGGAAAGCCCCCAACTCAGATGACGTAGATAGGATGTATAATAACTTCTTGCCTGAACAAATCAAAGCTCTGGAATCGCACGCCGATGTAATATCAGGTAAGGCAACCAAATATGGCACATCGAATTTTTGTCATTAAAATCAGTGAAAAATATGACTGCGACGTACCAAAAACGATTTCCCCACAATTTTATTCCTAGAAAACCAGCCGGTCCTTGATCCCGAGGCTCCAAAGGTCGCCCCCCCCCCCTCCCCGGCTTGTTCGTTTGGGGGGGGGGGGGTCTCAATCATTATATAGGGAACAGGGGGCGCGGCCGTTTCGGCCCCTTGATCATAATTTTTGTTTATGACTTGTAACCTCTTTTTTATACTATCTCTTCTCTAATCTCTCTCCTGAAGAAGCATATCTTACTTTTCTGTTAATCTTTCTCCATTTTCTTCTTCTTCTCTCTCTCTCTCTCTCTCTCTCTCTCTCTCTCTCTCTCTCACCCAACCCTCTTTTTCTCTCATTTCTTATAGTTCTCTTTCTCTCTCTCTCTCACCCAACCCTCTTTTTCTCTCATTTCTAGTTCTCTCTTTCTCTCTCCCTCTCTCTGTCTCTCTCTCTCTGTCTGTTTCTCTCTCTCTCTCTCTCTCTCTCTCTCTCTCTCACCCCCCCCCCCCCACACACACCCTCCCCTATACCATGTACATGTGAAACATCATTTAGTTAATGCACTCACTTTTACTTTCCTATTTTCCGAAGGCATCCCCGACACCATCAGGAAACTCCGAGAGGAGTACGGCATTCGAATCGGAACGTCGACTGGCTTCACGAGCGAGATCATGGAGCACCTCGTCCCGCAGGCTGCCCGACTGGGCTTCGAACCCGACTTCGTCGCCACGTCCGATCAGGTCAAAGAAGCCCGACCGACTCCGAACCTGATCCTCCTCAACATGATGAGTTTGAACGTCAATCCCGTCCAAGCCGTCGTCAAGGTACATACTTATAAAATTGAGAAAATGTCATTTGCCTATATATACAAAGGCACAAGGCGGGGAAGGCGTGGGGTGTGTGTGGGCCTGCAGCCCCTACCCCCCCCCCCCCCCCACCCCCGAGGACCTTCAAATTTCCGATATCATCACCTCATATTTGGTCAGCGAAGTGCCCGAATCTCATCACAATCGGGCAGAAAGTTGCCCGAATATTTAAATTTTGTTTCTTATCAAGTGTGTTTTCATGACGGAATTATTTTTAAAGATGATAAAAATTGTCTTTTTTATATAGAAAAAGGATGATTCCGGGCCTCTTGCCCGAATATCGACCAGCCTCGTAAAATTGTGTCTATGTCTGCCTAGATGATGGGCATCTCCCCCCCCCCCCATACGCTACGCCACTGTCTCGGGATATACTCGCTCTCAGTCTCCTCGTATAATTATGCTAATTTTAAAAAAAAGGGGGGGAACATAATTATACTTCCTCCAGGAAGGCAAGCATGTAGCCGAAACGATGACATTATTTTTGCTCCTTGTGCATGGTGCAGTCTTTTCTCAACCTGATATATCGGTTCTCTGAAGCAGTCATTTCCAACAATGTCCCAAGCAAATCATATTTTGTAAATAGTAATGTCCAACCGCATGTGTGTCGAAACTGAATTTGACCAATCAGTGGGCCCAGTTTCAAAAAAATTGTTATCAATAACCTGATAAAAGTTACATGCTGAAATTGTTGCATTTGATTGGCTGTCAGCAAATTTGTTATAGAAATGTGACACTTGTTATTGATTTTTTAAAATGTTATGAAACAGGGCCCTGGTTAAATTACTGGTGGAACCAGTATTCTCTGGCAAGGGGGCACAAGTCCGAAAAATCTCGGACGAGGAAAATGAAGTTACATTTTACAAATACAATGTAATAATGACGGTTTCTTATAAAGCACTTTATACCAGTTACAACGTAACCGACCGAAGAGCTATAATAGTAATTATTATTCCCCCGGTCACTGCATGACTCATTAACGATTCTGCACTTTGCTTTAGATTCAAATTTTAGCCGGGAGCACAACAACATAAGTTTAAGCATATTTTTCTTTGTTATCCGTTAAATTGGTTAGACTTTCCCTCGATCGTAATAGAAAAAGAAGAGTTCTTGATATTGTTGTAAAGATCGTATTCAGTCACACCAGCGCATTAATTTTTCTTCTTTTTTTCCTGACAGGTTGATGATACAATAACTGGAATCACAGCGGGGCTTGCAGCTGGTTGTTGGACAGTTGGGGTAGCGAGAACGGTACGTGAGGTGTACCCTTTTTCACTTTTTATTCACTTCTTCTTTCCTACCCCCCCCCCCTCCCTCTATAGAGATGCTTTTTGTTTGTTTGTTTTTGTTTTGTTTTGTTTTGTTTGTTTCTTTCTTTTAGGTGAAATCAGATAATCATGTTAAGGTAGTCTACTATATAGGGATGTAGATCCATCTTCAGGAGCTGGGAGGGGGGGGGGGGGTGAGTAGGGCAACTGCCGGGGTAGCTGATGATTGCTTCCTAGCTCCATCTGCCTTTTTCTTTCCTTATTTTTTCCTCATCATTTTTTTTTTATTACTTAAACGCCGAAATGAGAATAATGTCGGTGCTTTAGTGCATTTTTATCTCTTCTGTTTCTATTCCATTCCTTTTCTTTTACCCTCCGAGAATAAAATTGGTTCCTTGTGTTATTACCTCTAGCTCCGCTTAAAATTTAAAAAAAAAACACCTTAGGCCTGGCTCACACAAGGCTTCATTTGCTGACGTTATAGGACCGCGCCATCACTGTCTGACTTGTACGGTCTTCGGCGCGTGATATCGTTTAAAAGTGATTACAAAATGAACAGTGAAAACTATTAATAACTGGCGTATGGGCTAATTACCTTCGCAGGCTCGATTAGCGCAAGCACTGACGCAATATCCGATCGAAATGACGCCACGTGTGAGCTGGGCTTTATATGAAGGAACTAAGTTCATGCACCGTAGCATAATTATGAGGCGTCATTTTGATTGCGCTATTTACCTATGAAGGAAATTAGTTCATGCGCCAGTAAACAAAAGCAATTTTTACTCTGTTCATTTTGTATAATTCCCTTTTTGTACGACGTCAATCTCAGCTCACATGGCGCGTCGTAGACTGCGATAGTATAGATGACGCAGTTCTTACGCCGGGCAAATGCGGCCCCGTATACAAAGGGCATAAATTAACCTGTATTTAGGGGCCATAGAAACTGTTCTAATGCAATATCATTGCCTTGTATGCAGGGTAACTACATGAGTGCGACTGAAGACGAACTATCGAGCATGGAGAAGGGCACCCACGATGACCGCCTTAAGAAAGCCTACAAAGTTCTCATCGACAGCGGAGCTCATTACGTCATCGATTCCGTCAATGACATCGCGCCTGTGATAAATGACATCAACCGCCGTTTGGCTCTCGGCGAAAAACCATGATCAGAGACGGATCCAGGATTAAAATAAAGAGGGTCCAATTCCCCAAGATCTCTACTAGCAAAACAAACAAGTTAGCAGAAAAAAATGGGGTCCAATTCCTCCCAAATTCCTATATAAATTATGATAAGCAACAATAACAAAACAAAAAAAAAATACATGGTTATCCAGCACCAAAAAATATGAGGGCGGGGGGGGGGGGGGGGTTTATTCACAAAAACCTATGACAAGCCCAAAAAGGACCCGCCCCTGATGATCGAACTAAATATTCGTAAATTGAAAGAAAGTTAAGATTTAGGGGTGCATTAATGACCGTGAAGATTGGACATCAGAGGGCCGGGGATTTATATTGAAAGTAATTTTTGTCAGTTTTAAATTGTGTAAGCTGTATACGTAACGTCTATTCTTCTAGGACATGTCGTGCATGTGGAAGACATAATTATTTTACCGTGAAAGAAATCACTGGACGCAAAAGCAAATCTGTGACCAGACATTTCTCAAATAAGCAAAGTATACATTATTATCAAATTTTCAAATCATTTTTGACAAGATCATTTGGAAAGAACATAACATGAAACGTACACAATTCGATTTACACCTTTCAACTATAGAATGCTCAAATTTAGATTATAATCGGTCAACAGTGTTAATGAAGTACCTTATTGCTAAAAGGGCCTTTTGGCAAAGTAGGCCTAATCCCTTCCAAACTTAACCGTAAGTAGGCATTTACATTGAGAATTTCTGAGGCGTTTTTTAAGGGGAAGTCCATCCTGATATTAACTTGGCTTTAAAAGAAGCAGAAAAATAAAGAAACAGATCAATGAAGGTTTGAGCAAAATCCGATAAGAAATAATCTAAAGTTATGAATTTTGAAGTTGTAATCAATCAAACACGAATTGGCAACTCCGTGGCGTATCTTGCGAGGTCCTCTCTCATTTGCCCTGTATACTAAAAAAAAATCCATAAAGTTCCATTTTCTCTGAATAAAATATTTAATCATATATGCACCCTAGATAATTTATTGCAAATATGTGTTTACACAGCCTATATGAAACAAATCTATTCCTTTATCAATAACTGAGAAAATGAAAATTTATGAAATTTTCTGTACAGAGCAAATGGAAAAGGAACTCGCAAAATAATGTCACGGAGTTGCCAATTTGTGTTTGATAACTCTTCTTATTTCTTAACGGATTTTGCTCAAATATTCACTAATCTGTTTCTCTCCCTTTACTGCTTATATTCAAATCAACTAAATACCAGAGTGGACTTCCTCTTTAATTACAGAAATATGAAAATAATCATTCAAAATATCCATCGTATACAAGTATTCTAGTAGAAAATGATGAGATCTTATGCGACATGTTTACCATGCAAAAAAAGAACGTGCTGTTGATTGTATTAACATTCCTTCTTCGGAATTTAAAGATCGGTTTTTTATTCCCCCCCCCCCAAAAAAAAGAACAAAATCGCGAATCTTGTATCCCCAAATACCCTTGAATTTGAATTATTGCTAATTTTGTGCACTATCTGATTTGTAATATTTTGTAATTGTCATGCAGGGTTCCCACGGTCATTGAAAAACGTAGAAAGTCATGGAAAAATACATTCTTTTGGAAAGTCATAGAACATGAAAAAAAAAATCTCCCAAAGTCATGGCAAGTCATGGAATTCTAGGACAACTACCCCCTGGACAATTACCCCCCAGACAACTACCCCCGGACATCTACCCCCAGGACAATTACCCCCAGGACAATTACTCCCCAGGAAAATTACCCCTATGCAATGACGATTACCCCCAAGGATGATACCCCCCCCCGGAACAAAATTTTAGCCCCCACCCTGACGATACCCCCGACATTTGATCCCCAGGACAACTACCCCCCCCCCCCCCCCCTTGAACAACTAACCCCAGAATCCGGGGGGAGGGGTACTTGTCTCGGGTTAGTTGTCCGGGGGTAATTGTCCAGGGTGTAGTTGTCCGGATACGAAGTCATGGAAATTGGTCGAAGTGGTGGGCCGTGTTTGGCTTTATGACAGCTTTCCATCACAAACATGAAAATAATATATGTCACTGCGTGGTATTCGCAGCTTGGGTGCCGAAACCCATACCAAAATGGTACTTATCTGGTCATGGAAAAGGGAAAAGCGCAAAAATATGTCGTGGAATTTCATGGAATTTGGTTCTCAGTTTTTTGTGGGAACCCTGAATTGTTAATTTGTATATAATTTTGTCACAAGAATACAAGGAATTGTATAATATTGCACATGGAAGCAATAGTATCCTACCTGATGACGAGTTTTCCTGCAAGCAGCGAAATAATACATTACACAGTCGTAGGTGACTCGATGCTCCCTGAAGTTGGACAGGAAAGTCAAATTAGCATTTTCAATGTCTACATCTTACCACATGTTTTCAGACAAGAATCCCATCATTCATACTTAATATCACTCCAGATGGAACAGCACTATTCCATATTGTCGAAATCTCTTCTATTTTATTTTGTTTTTCTTCAAATGATGGCAGAAAAATAAACCCTGTTCAATTTTTTTTTTCCGTTGATGCTAATACATTTATGTGTTTCATGCATATGCCGAACGTTTTGTGCACAAACAACGGTTCCTAAAGGAGAATGAAACCCTGGGGAAAAATCAATTTCAATGAAAAGAGAGGATAGAGAGAAGCAATTTGAAAAAAGTTCCATCAAAATTGGTTACGAAATGAGAAAGTCATGAGAGTTTGAAAAGTCTCAATTACTTTCTATGGCAATCCTCAAATCGGCAATGTTGCTTCAAAGTGACAGGTTTAGTAGTACAACTCTCCATATTTTTTGTACACAAAATTTCATATTTTCCCCATTATCTCTCAAGGTGCAGTTTGTCTCCTTGTTAGCTTAAGATATATCATGGGAAAGTGTATTTGACACAACATAATTATGTTGAGTTCACAAAAAGACAAGCAGCATCTTTAGTGATAATGGAGAAAATATGAAATTTTGTGTACAACATAAATGGCAGGTTTAGTAGTACAACTCTCCATATTATGGAGAGTTGTACTACTAAACCTGCCATTTTGAAGCAACATTGCCAATTTGAGGATCGCCATAGAAAGTAAATTGAGACTTTTCAAACTTTCATAACTTTTTCATTTCGTAACCGATTTTGATGGAACTTTTTTTTAAATTGCTTCTCTCTATCCTCTCTTTTCATTAAAATGGATATTTGCCCAGGGTTTCATTCTCCTTTAAGAGCTATCTCATTGGCAGAGACTCGAGTCGCCACCAGGTCGCCACCTAGTCTCCAGGCCAATGAGATGAGATAGACCTCAGTGGCGGATCTACGGGGGGGGGGGGGGTTTAGGGGGTTTAAACCCCCCCCCCCTTGGGCTGCCAAGTAAACATTTAATGTGCATAGGAAAACAACAACAAAAAAAAGAGAAAAAATAGAGCATGCAAGTATGCTTAAAATCGCAAGCTGGCAACCCTAAAAATGAAAAATCTCCCTACTCGCTCCTCGGTCGCTACGCTCCCTCGCAATACCCAGCTCAGCCCCTCAACCCCCCCCCCCCCCCTTGGCAAAAAGCTAGATCCGCCCCTGGACCTTTACCTGCTTAATTATTCCATTGCACTGCCCGCATCCTGAAGAAATGATTAACATTTCAACGTTTTTCCTGGCAGATCGCACTCAACGATAATTGATATGCATGGAGCAGTACACATCATAACAGCGATCAATGCCGCGCAGACCAAGCCCCATTCGGAATACGAGAATACTATCAACGACCTGGGCCCTGTTTCTTGAAACTTATTATCAGTAACGACTGCCCCATTTCTATAACACATTTTCTCTTAGCCAATCAGATGCAATGATTTCAGTAGCTTATAACAATTATTGTAACTAGTTATTGATCACAAGTTTTATGAAACGGGGCCCTGATTTCAATTGTAATTTATAATTCTGACATTGGCAAGAAAATATTGAAATGTCCCTTATATCATGTATATATAGTTTGTTTTTTAAAGAAAAATTGTCGACGTTTAGTAAAGAAACTTGTTAAAGAGATATAGAGGAGAGAGAGAGAGAGAGAGAGAGAGAAAGAGACAGTGGAGAAAGGGGGAAAGTAAGAGAGAGAGAGGGGGAGAGAAAGAGAGAGGGGAGAGAGAGAGACAGAGAGACAGTGTAGAGAGAGAGGGGGAAAGTGAGAGAGAGAGGGAGGAGAGAGAAAGAGTGAGAGAGGAGAGAGAGAGAGCGGAGGGGGGGGGGGGGGGATGACACTGCAGCCATGCACACCCCGATTCCGTTTCAAATGATCGTTGGCAAGTTCATTCTATATACTAGTACACAGTAAACAGTCGGACCCAACTCCGGAAAACCGAGCACAGGTATATACTCCGAAAACGGCGTATGTAGCAAGATGAATATAGAGCCCTCATCGTTCAGTGCGGGACAGTGTGTACAAAAGGCATGTGGAAAATCGTGCATTGTCGACCTGCTCTTGATCATATATTTTTCTAAAATAATGGTGCAGATATATTTATTTCAAATGTTTGTCATTTAAAAGTCATTTCATATGACGAATTATTCAAGGTTTTGAAGATATTTGACGCGCAGCATTAATTTCAAAAAAATATATAATATCGTTGGCAGGTTGGCTTTGCAAGATTTCCCCCATGCCTTTTGCACACACTGCCTGGCACTGAGCGATGAGGGCTCTATACTATACGCCGTTTTCGGTCTGACTGGTAAAGGGATCTTTTTTCTCTCCTTTCACCCCTGTCGGCATTTGAGAGTTTGCTATTTTGTTTGTTTGTCTGGTAAATTTAGTCAGAACCCCATTTCCACCATCAAAATAATTCTATCCCTAACTGTTGTGCGTTAGCAAACAAAATAATAATCATTCATGGGCATATGGTGATTTTGATAGATTTGTTTTCCACTGCGCATTGTCACCTTCTGCATAGTCAATCGAATATGGCATCTAAAAGGGACCGGGGGATTTTGTTTTTCCGAAGGTTCATAATTCCGAATTTTCGTAATTCCGTAACACAAATTTTCCATAGCAGGGGTTCATGATCAGAAAATGAAATAGGGTTCATAATTCCGAAAAAAAAAGGGTTCATAATTCCGAAGGTTCGTAAAATGCAACAGAGCCCTTCATAACTTTTCGGAAAAACGAACCTTGAGATAACGCAGACAAAAATCAGAGAAACGGTGACGTGACATTTGAAAGATATTGCACAAACAGTTAGAAAGATATGAATTTTAAAAGTGAGATCACTGAATTTATCTAAATCAACAAACAAACAAGCAACCAAACGTTTTTCTCCGGGGGGGGGGGGGGGAGGAAGAGTTGCCGCGGGCTCCACCGATGAACTCTGAACTGTCAACAAAATGCAATTTACTATTCATCGTCCTCTCTTATTGAGAGCAATTATTGACTTTCAGTTGCCACTTCTCTGTCCGAATGTAAGGCGCGAGGCGCGCCCCCCCCCCCCGATTTTTCAATTGCCAATATGAATTGGCAGTTGAAAAATCCTTGGGGGCGCCTCGTATGACAAAAAAATATATCGATGAAGTTCTGTAAAATCTTTACAATGCAATGAAGAGGGGAATTGCAAATAAAACGATTTATTTCATTTCATTTATTTCCACGATAACAGCAAATAGATTTACAAAGACTTTCACTTTCCAGTTGATTTGATTCATTGATTGATTTATTTTTCCGTTTTAATATAAGCATACATGATCAGGGGCCCTTTCACAAAACGTGCGTTTGAACGCAACTCAGGGAAATCAAACGCAACTTTATTTTCAGCCAATCAGAAGTGCGCATTAAGGACTAGCGTTTGATTTTTAGGAGTTGCGATTAAATACATGTTTTGTGCAACGGGCCCGTTGCACAAAACATGCGTTCAGTGATAATGCAATACGTTTGTACAACGGAGATGAAGGTATTGAGAAGCCAACAAATAATAATAAAAAGAATCCTTATTGACCTAAACATAATATTGAAACGGAGGGGCATGCTCTAGAAAGCAATGATTGTGTGGTGCATGCCCCCAAGACTATAGTTACATGAGAGAATACGGTCAAACAGTTTATAACAGTTTTGATCAATAATAATGGCAAAAGTTACAAAGTCACGGTATTAATATGAACATAGAAAAAACCAACTATATCAAGAATGATACAAACCAACTCAACTCATTACAAAAAGGTATTATTCTATCACATACTCCCAATTAATACATAAATGTATCAGGAAAATGTAACTAAGAATGTATCATTGTTCTTGGCTTTAGTGATATGATATTGCTAGCCAATAGTGATGTACAAGACAGTATAAGGCTATCCAAAGACAATATTTGTTTTTAGATTGATGATGCCCCCCCCCCCCCCGTTGCTTTAAAAATCATTCATAACTCTACCATCACCACCATTCCAAGATGACGGTGCCCCCATTCCCCCAAATACACATGCATTCATGATCTTAGTATGACTTGGAATTATATTTACATTGTCTTGCTATCTATATCAGGGCAATTCTAAGTCACGTGTGTGACCAAAATCCTGAAAATAGTTAATTCAAACCTAATTGTCCAGTATATTTGTCGTGTAGTAGAAGCCTCTAATTTTGGATATTTGGATAATAATCTTACCCTTAACAGATGGAGGGTAATTATTTTAAATGAGAGTACAATATTTTATTTCAGAGGTCAACATTAGGTCGGTCACGTGTGTGACCTCGCACGAAAAAAGGTCTTACTTGTTGGTATTCAAACTTACTTTTCTTGTATTTCCCTTGGAGTGCAAGTTTCCACTTTCATTACTGTATGGTGGGATTGCTCTGAACAGTTTGAAATCAATTTTCCATAAATTAGTGAGCATTCTTTTCTTTTAGATGTGAAAATAAGGTCGATCACATGTGTGACCACTCAAAAAGGGGGGCTTTTTTAAATGTCTCTGTAAAAACATTATGGTTGGGTAATGACTTTTTCTTGTCAAGGAAAAGGAAATCTTTTCCTGTAAGACTCTGATAATATAAAAACAAAAAAATCAATAAAATGTAGTCTGATTTTCCGGCAATGAGGCAAAATGCGATGGTCACGTGTGTGACCGAAAGTTTCACTTTACAAAGAATGGCCCATTATTGTCTTCTTTGTGTGCTGAGCTGAGAGCCGGAGGGCTGTCTGCTAAGTGTTAACGTCCTTTTGGCTTTCAGCACAGAATACCATGTTTTGTCTATTAAAGTTTCACATATTGCAGGTAACACTTTGCAATGGAAAGCAAATTTCTGTATTATTATCATATGGACAATAAATCTTGAAATCTTAAAATAGTTTGTCATAATGCTGATTCCCCCCCCCCCCACCTTCTCGTTTGAGTAAACATTAGCTGGCTAATCCTCCCCACAGGACCCTGAAGACCGGGACCCGGACAGGGACTCGGAGCTCGACCCGGAGGAGCGCGACCCTGACTCTGCGCTCGACTCGGAGGAGAGCGACCCGGACTCGGCACTTGACCCGGAGGAGCGCGACCCTGACTCGGAGCTCGATCCGGAGGAGCGCGACCCGGACTCGGCACTTGACCCGGAGGAGCGCGACCCTGACTCGGAGCTCGATCCGGAGGAGCGCGACCCGGACTCGGCGCTCGATCCGGAGGAGCGCGACCCTGACTCGGAGCTCGATCCGGAGGAGCGCGACCCGGACTCGGCACTTGACCCGGAGGAGCGCGACCCTGACTCGGAGCTCGATCCGGAGGAGCGCGACCCGGACTCGGCGCTCGATCCGGAGGAGCGCGACCCTGACTCGGAGCTCGATCCGGAGGAGCGCGACCCGGACTCGGCGCTCGATCCGGAGGAGCGCGACCCGGACTCGGCGCTCGATCCGGAGGAGCGCGAACCGGACTCGGCGCTCGATCCGGAGGAGCGCGACCCGGACTCGGCGCTCGATCCGGAGGCGCTCGATCCGGAGGAGCGCGACCCGGACTCGGTGCTCGACTCGGAGGAGCGCGACCCGGACTCAGCGCTCGACCCGGAGGAGTGCGACCCGGGGATGGGCAACACGGGGTCGTATTCCTTCGAATCATTCTCTAGCGCCTTGATGCGGTTGATTTCGTTTGAGCCGATTGTAGCTAGCTTGTCGTCCTCCATCGAGTCAAAATCGGAATTATATTCTTCCAAGAGTTTCTTGACCCCAATGATGTCGTGGACGATTTCGTCGGTGTCATCTGTGCGTAGCTCATCGTCGTAATTGGAGTCCTCCACGATCCTGAGCTGCGAAAGCAGCTTCCTAACTGTGAAAGCATGTGTTGCGACCACGAGAGCGACTAGAAGACACAGGACAATTAAGGCTCTGTGAGACATCTTTTCTCTGCAAGAAATTATTGGTCGAAGGAAAATAATCACGGGTCAAGTTTCTGACAAATTTACTTCTGAAAGAAATCACTGGAAAAATTAAGACAAAATTTTTGTTTGGTATTTCGACAAATCAAAACCATAAAATCCATGCGTAAATAGTATCAATTATAACGCAAAACAGATAACATGAAATGCACCTGCCAATGTCGTACACTATATATTGGAAACACAGATTCATCATGATCTGCACTGGGTATAGTAGAAATGTCGTCTAAAATGGCAAGGGCGATGCACGACATCACTGTATTGTGCTCTGAAAGTGTTAACTATAACACGCACAAATCTATGACACTGATTTAAGAAATATAAATCTTTCAAATAATCAAAAGAATATACAAGTCATGAATATTCTTTAATTTTCAACATCATTTTGGGTAAGATAATTTCACCAAAAAATGATAATGACATGCATGAAACGAACTCCAAATTGATTTATACCTTTCAACTTAGAATGCTAAAATTTCGGTTTGATAAGAGTTTTAAGTTTGGGGTTATCAGATTATCTCTCAAGAGTGTTGAAGCACCTAGCAAATTTGATTGCTAACATTGTCTTTTTAACAAGAATATATTATAGGCCTATTAATATAGGGGATATTGATATACTTGGTTCCTTCCAAACTCATTCTATTTGAAGCAGGCATGATAAATTCCGGGGTGTTCACTTTGCATTATAAAACAATTTGATCATCCATTAAATTTCAAAATATGTTTCGTATTCTTTTGGAAAACGAGGTGACCCCATGCAATATGTTTCACGTACAAAGAAAACAAATGACAATCATTCAACTACCTGAGCTTTCTTCTTCTTTTCTCCTTCAGGCTTCTCCTAAAATAAAAAAAACACGATCAAAACTACTTTCGAAAAATAAACTCAAGGGCAATTTCAAATGCCTATTGTACTGCCCATAGAAATCAGGTTCGGATTACGTAATACGCCATTGTAATGTTCGCACATTTCTAAAGGTGACAGACAGGGCTATTGAAATTGCCTCGAGTTGATTTTTCGAAAATAGTTTTTATCGTGTTAAAAGTAATATCCCCGACTTTATCACATTCATACAACGAATTACAGAATATTGCTCTCGAGAGCAACAGTATCTTACCTGTTGAAGAATTTTCTTTCAATCGACGAAATTACCAAATCGTTTACGGTCAAAGATGATGACTCTGTGCTCTCTGAAATTCGTCGGAAAATTCTGCCGATATAATTTTGAAGGGACGATTTCTGTTGCTTTCGGTTTTTTTAGGTGTCGATACAATTTGTTACCTTTGACAATAATAAATTACTGCAACGGGATATATACGGCATGTTTACAAGTGCCATCCTAATATCTCTTTTCATTTAACAGAAAAGTAAAGAGAAATCGAATGGCTGATGAACTTCGTCTAATCATGAATATTAATGATCTCCCTCTATTGGTTGGAAATAATATCGATAATTAATATAAATTATAAGTGTATTATTTTTTATTTAAGCAACACCGACATTAAATATTTTAATGTCTATATCTTACCCGTGTTTTCAGACAAAAACCCCATTAATCATACTTAATGCAATACCAGATGGGACCTCAACATTCCATATTGTCGAAATGTTGCCCTTTTTGCAATTATTGATGACTGAATATATTCTGTTTAATTTCGATTTACCGTTGACACTGCTACTTCTCTTTGTGTTTCATGCATATAGCATTTTGCGCATTAACAACAACTATATTTTGATAATTCAGTCAGCTGTTCTTGTATTTCACTATGAAAATAGACAGTTTTTATGAAAGGATACACTTTTTGCCATTCATCAAACAAAAATCACACAACCATGCAGGTATTTGATATTATGAATCAGTAACCTATACTTCACATTATATTAATGTATTCGATTATTTTGATAACTAAAATTGTTCAAATTTTATAGAAGTCCAATGTGTGAAATAATTTAGTGTAGGCCTATTGATACAGCGATTATTAAGCAGACCAAAACAATCCTTCATCAAAATGGTTTGTCGATACCTCTAGCTGCATGCATTAGCTAACAGAATGCTGATCATAAATACATGGGCATATGGTGATTTTGAGAGATTTGCTTTTTTTAATTGCCAACTTTTGCATGATTCAATAGGATTAATTATTTCAAAGGGCAATAACCTTATGGTAAGATGAAATGTGTAAACGCAGAAAAGTCAGCAAAAACCACTGTGGGTGAAATCTAAAAGACAAAAATGCACGATAAATAACAACGATATAATGTTTGAAAAGTGAGATCACTAAAGCTATGTGAATTAACAAACAAACACAGAAACAAATAAGCAACCAAATATTGTTCTATTGGGGGAAAAAAATTGCCTATTTATGAACACTGAACTATTAACAAAATTAAATTTACATAGATATCCTATATTAGAACACTAATATACTGGAAGTTGGACCGCCCCAGGACCGCTCCAGGGGCAGTCTAATTCCCAGTATAAATGAATTTGGACCGGTCTAAGTTCGGGGCGGTCCAGGAGCGCCATAAATTTAGGCGGCAGTATAAATGGGGTATAGGATCGTCTATGAAAATCATAGAGATTCGATCATAATTATACATGAACATGACTGTGTATGATTTTTCTTTTTTTAAATGATATTTTATTTTCTTCCTCTTGCCATACATCCACAATACAAGCAATTATAGAACGAGATCATCGATGCCCTCCGAAAATTTACTACAACGCCCTCTCTTTTCGGGAGCAATTATTTGGTATTTCACACTTAGTTCAATTAATGATCATTAGATTATGATCTGTAGTATGAATTATTTAGTATCAGTAATGAGCAGAGGCATCGATTCGTTCGAAATAGACAAAGCATTGGGGGGCAGAGCATTGTTCACAAACAATGCTCCCCCCCCCCCCCCCCCAATGCTTTGTCTATTTCGAACGAATCGACGCCTCTGGTTATGAGAGATTTGCAACAGTGGAGAGCGGAGACCACACAACTCTCTGTCCGGTTGTAAGGTCCGCCCGCATAATTATTGGCAGCAGAAATCCAGGGGTGAGGAATGACTCCATGCAATGAACATACATGAAAATTTAAATGGAATCGATCAGGAAACTATAAACTTCATAGTTTAGAAATGGCTTTGTAAAGAACAAAATTAATTATATCAATGAATGAAATACATTTGTTTTTTTCTTTTTTACACAATACATGTACAATGAAAGATGGGAATGGCAATGAGAATTATTAAAGGTTGACTTAACGTTCTTTAGCCTATATACTGGAACTTCCTCTTATACAAAAAAAAAGGACACGAAAAATCATCCTGTGATTGAAAACAAACACGCACAAAAAAAAACAAACAAACAAACAACACAATACTCCTTGCAGAGTGTCTAAGTCACGGGGCTGCTGAGATACGTATACATGACTATGCTCCGCCCATAGACTCCGCCTGAGGGATTTCTCCTCCTAATTGATTATGTCTGGATACGCCCCTGGTAATGACGGCTTGACGTGGGTTCAATGTAACAGCCAGTGACGTAGATACGAACACACTTTCTATTGTTAGTGGGGGGGGGGGGGTGATGAATAGATCAGCCCCCCCCCCAACAATGGATTATTATGCCTGTCTCTGCCAGTGATCAAACTATGAAGCTATTAGTTGCTCAACGGTGGCGCAGCGTGGGTCCAGCCATTGAGGGGGGTACTGACAGTGCCGGTTCCAGGATTTCGTGAGGGAAGGGGCCAAATATACTGAAAATTTCCTGACAAGCAAAAAAAAAAAAAAAAAAAAAAAAAAAAAAAAAAAAAAAAGACGGTCATCAGCATTTTGGGGTGTCAGTTTTTACTCCAAAATTCTCTGAGAAGAAGAAAAAAAGGGTCATCAGCTTTTTGTGCGTCTTCTTTTTCCCCGGGGGAGGGGGCCCGGGCCCCTGGATCTGCCCCTAATGGGCAGATGGTTATTGGGAGGGGCGGGGCACCCGGTCTTTTTATGTTTATAAAATGCGATTTTACTTATATGAGCAAGGCCTCCCGATCATAATTATAGTTATACGGGGGATGCCGTGTGGAAGGGGTCTTTTTGTCAACTGAATTGTCAACCCCCCCCCCCCCCCCCTCGTTGGTTTGAAGAAAAAAAAATCATTCATAACTTCACCACAACCACCATCGGTGTAGCCAGACTTTTTGAACAGGGGGGGGGGGGGTGACACTCAATTTTCCTCTGAATCGAATACTTGGTTAAAGCTCCCTGAATAGGGTCAAGGAGTTATCACAGTATACTCCTTGTAGGGTTAGGAGTAGTGAAAGTTTCGTGGATGGCCTAATTATTATTATCATTATTTTTATTATTATTATTATTATTATTATTATTATCATTATCATCATTATTATTTCAGTGGATGAAAAGGAGGGCCATGGCTCACTTGTGCCCCCCCCCCCCCCCCCCAGCTAGCCTACGCGTATGACGGCCCCCCAATTTTGTCAAAATGTCCCTTTAGTCGGGTTCACTATGTATTTTTGTTCAAAATTTTTGGAGATTAGCAAAACTATACATTTTTGGAATCGGTAGAACATGGGGAATCCGAAAATTGATGTTGGCATTTGCACAAAACCCTGACCGAGCAGCCATTTTGGATTTTCAAAATGGCCGCCATTTGTAACTAGTATTGAACACTTTTGAAGATATTTTTGTAACAGAACCTCATTCTATCATTTTTGTGGTAGCATATTAAAGGGCATTAAATTCTCTACAACATGACACCACATTCGCTGGGTTTGGTGATGATTTGTATAACAATTTTGGGCCGAAAATGTGATTTTTATCACCTTTTTTCAAAAATATTAATTGCTTCAAAATACATATTTCTCCATATTTCAAAAGTCCATTTCACTAATGACTCCCAACTTTACAGAAAAGCGTCCATATATAGGGTCAATATCATATGAAAATTACAAGTTCATTGTTTATCTAACAAAAAAGTTATAATACTCTAAAGTTAACACTTTGATATTTGCTAAAACAAAGAAATAATGCCACGGGCTGCCTTCTGGTCAGGTTTAAAATGTATTTTTGTTCAAGATTTTTGGAGATTAGCAAAACTATACATTTTCGGAATCGTTAGAACATGGATAATAAAAAAAAATGAAGTTGGCATTTGCACAAACACCGGCATGATGGCCATTTTGAATTTTCAAAATGGCCGCCATAAAATACATGATATGCCTTATCTCGGCCTCTTTTAAAGGCATAAACGTAATAAAATGTGCCAATCCTACTATTTATGGGCGCAGAAAACAAATGGTGACATCGCTAGACATCTTCTTCTAACGCTTCCTCGCTTATGGAGATCATTTTGGATTTTCAAAATGGCATACGTGTAATATATAAGTTGCCTTATCTCTGCTTCTAGGAACTTAGCAAATATATTCTAATCCTCCGTTTTCTTGGTCGTTAAAACAATTGGTGAAATAATTAGACTTCTAATCTTAATGCGTCATCGCACACGGCGGCCATTTTGTATTTTAAAAATGGCATATATATATATATATATATATATATATATATATATATATATATATATATATATTTATATATATATACAGCCCTGGAAAAAAATTATTAAACCAGCTCCTAATAAAGGCCTATATGGCAAGTGTTGGCTATATCAGTAATTGAATTTTCAGAATGATTTCTACTAGCTAACTCATAATGAGTGGATGAATACTCCCCAAAACAATTAGCTCGTGTAATAACTAATCCCTAGGACAATTACCGCCAGGGTAATTGCCCCTAGGACAATTAACCCCGGACAATTTTCGCTGAAGGACACTTACTTCTAAGGGCACCCCAACGGATAGAACTTTCAGAACAACTAACAGAATGTAAATATCCTAGATGCTAACTGTCCTCAGGGATATTCTCCAGGGGTAGGGGTTTTGGAAAAAATGTCCTGACAGAAGTGGTCTGGGGATAATTGTCCAGGGGGTATGCCTGATTTTTTCGTAAAGCCATGTCCACTCCTTTGGGGGCAGTTTGTTCAGTTCTTGGTGGAAAATTGCTACATTTGATGATAGCAGCCATGCCTTGTGGCATTCTGTCAACAAGGTGTTGCCCTTTTTTCCCCTCACAGCAGCTCATTCATGCTGCAAGAATTTTTGTTGTTGT
The DNA here is from genome assembly GCA_025618425.1 of Heliocidaris tuberculata. Taxonomy (NCBI): domain Eukaryota; kingdom Metazoa; phylum Echinodermata; class Echinoidea; order Camarodonta; family Echinometridae; genus Heliocidaris; species Heliocidaris tuberculata. The sequence continues at coordinate 19,155,486 of CM046852.1, read as the reverse complement.
TGTTGTTGTTTGTTTCATAAAATTAATTTTTGAATACCTTTAATTTTTATGTCACACGCACTGGTCTCAGTAGAATAATGAGAAGGCAATGGTGCTCAGACCAAGAGTAGTAAACTTGAATTCATTCTCTCAGACATTTATAGTCTATTAGGTGGTTCAAAAACTCTTTCTCGTGTGAAAAAAAGGGGTGTTATAATTGTCTGGGGAAATTTGTCCGGGACAAATTGTCCTGGCTGTTGTCCTGGTAGTAACTGTCCTTGGGTAAAAAGTCATAGGGGTAATCGTTCTAGTTACTAGTAGTCCATTAATCATGCATTAGCTGTTGATAATAATTTTCCTATTTCCATAGACAGTGGACTTTACACTACTCATATACCTCAAAATGGAGCTAGTCTAATAATTTTTTTCCAGGGCTGTATATATATATATATATATATATATATTCCAGTCAACCTACAGCAACTTAACAGAATATGCTAGTACTTTGTTTCCTCGGTCAGGAAAACCATTAGTGACATAATTAAACTTCCAATCTCAACGCTTCATTGGACATGGTGGCCATTTTTAATTCAAAGTGGCCGCCACATATACATTTTCCCCCTACATCGGCTTCTTTTCAACGTAGAAACTTAATGAAATATGCTACTCCTACGTTTCTTGGGTCGAGAAAACAATCTGTGACATTACTAGACTTCTACTCCCAACGCTTCATCGCATATGGCGGCCATTTTGGATTTTCAAATTGGCCGCCATGAAATATCATATTGCCCTATCTCTGCTTCAAGGCAATCTATAAACTTATTGGAATATTCTAATACTATGTTCCCAGGGTCAGGAAAAACATTGGTGACGTCATTAGACTTCCCATCTCAATACTTCATGTGGCTTCCATCTTGGATTTTCAAAATGACCGACATTAAATACATATTCTGCCCTTTCTCTGTGGTCAGTATAAAAACTACATGAAATATGATAAGCCTATGTTTCCTTGATAAGGGAAATATTTGGTGCTATCACAAAATTATACTTGAGTCTTCCTTCACTTTAAGCCTTTATCAGGGGTGGCTAGGAGCCCTCAGACAAAATTCACTGCGTCTCTAAACTGAAACAGTGCCACGTTCTGGTTTTTCCCCTTAAAGACTTGCACATATTTTGACACCAAGTTTAGAAAAATTATGCAATCATACTATATTTTGGTTTCTAATCTTCTTCTCTTCAGGTAAGAATTTATATTTTTGGGCAATTAGAATTTAAAAAAAAAACAGCAATTTGATTTTATTTCTTTGTAGATCATTTGTAATTTTTTCTTCTTTTACTATCCCTTTTCTATCTGAATATTGATTTAGAAAAAAGATCCTCTAATGACAGACCTACAAAGCAAGAAATATGGTTGAAATACAATTGAATGCACATGAAATAAAGTCACTTTTAACGACTTTTGTTTTTCAGTCTACTAACTTTCTCATCGACTATCATCACTGGTTAATCCCCCCCCCCCTCCCTCCCCCGGATAACTACCCCCTGAATTAAGTACTAAGTGCAGTTCTTTAGCTGTATTATTGTAACCTACTAATCAATTCAGATTTCAGATTTCAGATTTCAGATTTAGATTTTATTTCATTACATTTTCATTTTTCAAAGTATATAACAATAAGTATTATGAATCTGACAATATTCAAAATAATTGACAACACAACTTAGTGCATAAACATTTTTCGATCATTACAAGCAAAACAAAGTGCATTAAAGTTTGAGTTGTGAGAGAAAAAAAAAGTAACATCAATGAAGACTACTTAAGATTAATTTTATGAAAATGAGAATGAAAACAGAGACCAGCTTGGGCCTATACTCTATCAAACTAGAGATAGAATGCCTGTTCTAATATGTCGACCAGCATGTGCAAACTAAATGAATGTATTTTACAGTATACAACAAATTATTACATACTTTACTACTTGTCCCAAAGACGTTTTAGGGTAATCCAATTAGGCTACATGTATACAATTACAATTGTACATGTATGATCACGCCATTACAGCACAGACGGCTTAGAACCTTTAAAATGCTTATTTCCTGCAGGTCATATTGTTCTTCAACTTTATTTACTTTTATTTCTGCTTTTTAAGGTAAATAGTAAAGCTTGATAACATAAATAAGGAGAAATAAAGATATACAAATAGAATAAGAAATATTGCGTTTTAACCACTTTGTACAAAAACAGAGAAAAAATTCCGAAAGGTCACATTTTTTTGCTTTCAGTTCTGCTATTTGAGGTACTAGTAAATAGTAAAGCTTATAGTAAGACAATTTTTTTAAAAAATAAGATAAACAGTGGTAGCAAGAAATATTGTGTTAAACCAATTTTTACTCAAAACAGGAAATGTCTCAAAAAGTCACCTAAGTTTAGAAGGATCTTTCGTGGCAAAAGAGTTTTGCAATGCTGAATGAAGATGAAGAAAGTCAAAATTTAGAGAGGCGTGAAATGCGCTGATTGAGACCAACCGATGAACTTTGTCTACAACTGAGCCGGGGGGGGGGGGGGGGGGGCGGGGAGGTGCTGACGCCTCTTGCCCGAATGTAAACTTTACTTTCAGCCCCTAGCCCCCACCCCTCCCCACCTCGTAAGACTATGCTCGTTTTAATATTGAAAGTGCTTGGAAATGTTACAGGGGACCCAATTTGGGGGGTCAACAAGACTTGGATTGATGTTAAAGACTGTTTGGTATGAATATGTTCAGGGGACCTCCCTGTACAACTGAGGGGGGGGGGGGTGCGGGCGCACGTTTTGAACCCCACCACCAAGTATCTACATGTTTTAGAGTGTAAATATTGTCTATCACGTGAATACAGGTCCCATATTATTTCACTAATGGCCTGAATTGCTTCCTTTTACCAATAATTCTTGTAGGTATTGTTTTAAGTTAAACTTTAGAGGGGTAGGGGGAGGGGTGGGAAGAATGGTAAGGCATTGACAGATATTTTTCCAGTAACCATGAGATTTTAAATGATTTGTCAAGGCTCACTGATTTTCTTACCATTATGCAAAGTACTTTATGAATATTACTTTGTACCAATTTGTCTCGTTTTAAAAGTAGAAAGGGGGAGGGGAAGGCATGGACATGTAGGGGTGCAAGTTCTGTACCCTATAATCTAGTATATACGTGTGTCGGAGTGTGAATCATGATTATCACTTGAAACCAGGTCTCCTCATATATATTATTGGACAGTTGGCCTTATTGATTTCTCAACACACATCATCGGTTATTAGGCACATTTGTATCATAGCAACGGGAGCTAATAAACAATTCTGTATCACTAAAATATGATCGTACTGAATCATCTGACATCACACATCCTATTAAAATATTAATCTGCATGACAATAGCATGTACTACCGAAATTATCCATTTCACGTCTCCCAATGTTACCACTGTAGGGAGAAGGCAGCACTTAGTAACCACTTTTGTTATCGATTCTCTACTTTAGCTAATATCAAAGTGTCAACTTTAGAGCGCTATAAATGTTTTGTTTGATAAGCAATGAACTTGTAATTTTTATATGGTATTAACCGTACATATGGAAAGTTTTCTGAAAAGTTTGAACTAATTAGTAGAAATAACTTTTGAAATAATGAGAAATACGTATTTTGAAGTAATTGATATTTTGTAAAAATTATGTAAAAAATCACATTCTTGGCCAAAAATTGTACCGCAAATCATCACCAAACCCATTAAATGTGGTATCATGTTGTAGAAAATTTAATTCCCTTTAATATGATGATAAATACATGTTAAGATGAGGTTCTGTTTAAAAAATATCTTCAAATTCGTTCAATAAGAGTTACACATAGCGGCCATTTTGAAAATCCAAAATGGCCGCTATGCCGGTGAATTGTGCAAATGCCAACATCAATTTTTGAATTTCCCATGTTCTAACGATTATAAAAATGTATAGTTTTGCTAATCTCCAAAAATTTTGAACGAAAGCCCATTTTCTTACATAGTGAACCAGACTAAATGTCCCTTTGATTCTGGAATACTGCGCGCCCTGCATAATATGCGCATGCGCTGTTTGAAGTAATTACCATATTGCGGTTCAATGTAGCATGGACGCCGTATTGTTTATCAACAAATTACCAAACACCGGCCAGTCCATATCCACAGACTACATGTTCCTGTTGATTTCTTTGAATTCCAGCCTTTAGCTTCAGGTAAGTTGAAGTTTATAAATGTGATATGAAGTGCGTAGCCATTTTTTGGATTGGTTTGGTTTTTCTCGTTAGGGCTTACAATAATTGAATGTTACTTGTGACTTGTGTACCGTAATTGAATTGAATGGAGTACCGGTACCGTACCAGATTATGAACGAATCAATGAATGTTGAGTGGCCACTGCTGCTTACACACACAGCACAAAGATCGCGTGGCCTGAGCCCTGGCATGTCGCTCAGACACGGGCAGCTCGTGAGGTGGACCACAAAAATTCATTTCATAGGGAAACATTACATGTGTACATGTAATAGTAATACCACAGTTCCACCGCCAAATCGACCCCACTCACGGGACCATCACTATATGGGGCTGTGTCAGTTTTGGCCTGTCACGACCTCTAATAAGTTGAGGAGGTAAAAACACCAATAATCGGCAAAGTTTTGAGAAAATACTTCCTTCTACATTTTAGAATGATAGAATATCTAATTTCATAGCAGATTCTTTGATATGATCTTTATCATCTTGATCAAGTGAAATTTTCAGGCTGTTTTTGGTTGGTGATCTTGCTCCTCTCCTGCACACATATGGGCAATCACACACTTGCCTATGGCTATGCCTGGCTATGGGAGGCAATTGCTCACAGTATGAAGGTACTGAGTGCGAGGTTATCTTCAATAACCTCGCATAAGTGTGAGTGAACCGACCTCACACCGACTCCAAACCAACTGATTCTTGGCCATTTGTGGCAATGTAATTTTTTGTTTGGTCTGTCATGTCTGTGTTGTCGATCTGGCGTTGCACTTGACTTGTTGATGTGTGATTGTGTACTAACTACTGTATAAGCTATGCACTTTGTTTGGCTTTGGCTTTGGCTTTGAAGTGACAGAATAATCAGCCAGACTGTCTAGTTGATTGCACTTGATCATCAGAAATGAAGAAGATGAAAAAGAAGAAGAAGAAGATGAAAAAGATGAAGAAGAAGGAGAAGAACCTGAAGGAGGAGGAGGAGGAAGAAGAAGAAGAAGAAGAAGAAGGAGGAGAGGAGGAGGAGGAGGAGGAGGAGGAGGAGGAGGAGGAGGAGGAGGAGGAGGAGGAGGAGGAGGAGAAGAAGAAGAAGAAGAAGAAGAAGAAGAAGAAGAAGAAGAAGAAGAAGAAGGAGAAGAGGAGGAGGAGGAGAAGAAGAACTTGAAGGAGGAGAAGAAGAAGAACTTGAGAAGAAGAAGATAAAGAACTTGGAGGAGGAAGAACAAGAAGAAAAAGACGAAGAGGAAAAGGAGAAGGAAAAGAAGAAGAAGAAAGAAGGAAGAAAAGAAAAGAATAAGAAAACAAGGAGGAGGAGAAGAAAGGAAGAAAAAGAAGAACAGATCTACATGTACATGTACGTGCCATGTGGCAGATTCCATATGCCAAACTTCTGATGTGACTGAGTAAAGAGAATATTTTATTGAGGTTTGCCTCCCCAAAATGATAATTTCCCTTCATTTTTTTGTCATTACAGTCATTAATTGGAAATCGAGTTGCAATTCACATCAGTCAGCTTCAAAATCAAGATTTGCATTAATTTATTACGTGTGCATAGCTTAAGCCGTAATGTCATTTTGTCAAACATAATTTAACACGACGTTGAACACAATTATTGACTTCAAAATATATGTTATTGACATTCCGAGTTATAGTTTTATCAACGATTGAACTTCACTACTTCAGAATATTTAGAACCAAGATACTGTAGATCTATGTACATGTAGATCTGAAATAAATTTGTATTTAAACCACTCAATAAAATGGCTTTTTAGATCCTGAAAACATCTAGTGCATACTGTACATGTACATGTATGGTAGTGGATCCTATTTCCGAACACTTTTCAGAAAATCAACGATAGCAAATAAAATATCAAACAAATATCTGTCAAACTTACATAATGAATGCTTAGTCCTACAGAAAAAGAAATGGGTGGAATTTGAAAAAAACAACATACTGTAGATCAGATATTCCCTTCATAGCGAACCATTTCCCAACGACGCAGCGTTTTGGTCCCTTGAAAAAGGTATTGTATAACCAAAAGTGTGAAACCCATGGGAAAAAGACACAACCTTCCCTGATTTGGGGCCGATGGGGTGATGACTGGGGGTGACGCGAGAGCAGGTTATAACATATTATGTTTTTTGCCTCATTTTATGATCTTCTGCCCTGTGTTCTGTGTGTCAAATAGTGTGGAGAACATACGCATAGTCCCACACGTGTATGAAAGCCATTTTAGGCGCTGGGCAATTCCAGCGTGACAGACGGGACATCCAAGTATCCAACCCTCACTTTTTGATGTTTTTACTTGATATTTTATATTTCATTTAAAAGTGATGCTTATTTTGATTTTGATGTAGAGACGTGATCTATAGGGTTTGGTCAACAAAATGGGCGAATTTTTTTTTTCAAGCCCCGCCCACAAATTGTGGGCAGGGCTTCAAGTTCAGCGTGACAGACGGGACATGAATTTACCAAGCCATTTCTCCTTCGATACTTTTCAATTAAGCTCTCCTCACTGGAAAATCTTGAAACAAATTATGTGTATTCATGTTATTACTTGTTGGTACCTTTTTGAAACCTGTTAGAATACATTTGAAATTTCATCTTGCTTTTGAGGGAAAATGACCAAAAAGTGAGCGTGACAGACAGGACACACTGAGATTGTACACAAAATACAATCTTTAAAGACAACCAAATTTCCAGCATTAAATACCTTATTCTCTTGTTCTAAAGGGGTTAAAGGGTCATCTTTAATATCATGAAACATAATAGTAAAAAGATTTTAATTTTCATCCATCAGAAAATTTTCATGTAGTCCCATCCATATATATTTTTGCTGTAGATGCAAAACGTGACAGACGGGACATTACTTTATGATTGATAATTATCTTCATAATATCAAATTCCTCCAAGTTAGCAGTAGAAATGAATTTCCCCCCTACCAAAGAGCAAGACTACAAAATTTTATTCCAAAACAATGATCCAATTTATTGTAAATTATGCAAAAAGTACCTGAAAAAACGTGACAGACGTGACAAAAATCTATTTGACCTTTGACCTCCTTTCAATCAGAAGAATATTAATATTTTTTTCCTTTTTGTATATAGACATAAAATTCCACTTGGTCCTAATCAGATTTGATTAACTCTGTTATGATAACAGATAAAATGTCAAAAAATGACTCAATATGTAAATAACCATATTTTACCATAAAAATGTGTAATTTCATTTATGGGTTAAAAAATGGGTATTTTGGGTCAAAATATTTTAAAAAATTAAAAAATTGAATATGGTTCCATACAGTTCAATATTCAACTGACATACATGTACATGTAGAAGGAAAATTTTCAAATTACGCTTTGTTTTTTCACCAAAAGTGGACATTTTCATGGAATTACCTCGCTTTTAACTGTACGCGTTCGGTAATACAATGCTGTTCAGTAATACAATCGATGACTATACATGTACCTTGTTCCCCCCCCCCCCCCACCTCCATCATAAGTTTCTTACCTTACATAAGTTCTATGTGTACATTCTGAAGTTGCATTGTTGAGAAAATTAGAGTGGACAAATGTCAATAATAAATATTTTCAAGAATCAAATTCTTCTTGGTGCCAGTTAATGTGAAACCCTGCAATTTTAAAATTCAAATTAAAAGGTATGATGAGGCATGAAGGGGGGGGGGGTAAACATGTAGGGTCCAGACACTTAAAAACATTCATGTAGAAGCAGTTTAGGCAGAGCACATGTGTATCTATAAAATTTGGAGAACTTTGCTTTATACATGTATGTCCATGTTCATGTACATGTATGAGTATTCACCGATCTGTATGTTTTAGGATACAGACACTTGAAGCATACTGCACTTATACATGTACATGTACATGTATCTCATTTGATACAGATTCAGTGATTAACCTGTCATGATTTTGTTCATTTGGCCAGTGGCCTTAGCCCTCCGGCCCCCCCCCCCCCCCCCCACCCCAACTCGAAAAAGAAAAATTGTAGATGGCTTTTCCCTGTCTGCATTCTCAGTTCTCACAACTCTATACTGATGGAACCTTACATTATAATCTGTACATGGTCTTGTATCAACTTATTGCCCTTTTAGTATCTGAAGGCAAAGTTCACCAAATGTACTCCAACTTGCCTCCAGGGTGCTTAGAGATGCTACATTTACATTTAAAGACAAGGTGCTATTGACAATGTAAACATCAAAGAGATCTACATGTATGTATAGTTCTATGTAAATGAACAGTAGTTTGAAGCCACCTTATTGATATGCAAACAGTTGCCTTGGAGATTGTACTGTAGTTGCTTGCGTGGTTGCACAGTAGTTACATGTAGATTCTGTGTGTGTACATTTTAAGGGGTGGATCCAGGACTTTTGGAAAAGAGGGGGCACATTATTCTGAAAAATTTCAGACGAGCAAACAAACAAAAATAGTCTTCACATTTTTGGTGTGCCTTTTTAACTGCAAAAACCTCTGACAAGCGAAAAGAGATAATCAAAGGGCACATTATTTTGAAGTTGGGTAGCTGTGTACATGTACATGCAGATGCCTATTGGGTTTCGGGGGGGGGGGGTGGGGGATGATATGGTTGTGCCCCCCCCCTAAATCCGCCAGTGCATTAACATAGATGCATACAGACATGTTTGTGATGATAATATACAGAATGAGATTGGTACATGTATGGTACTTTGAAGTCAGCCACATGAACCATGTGAGGCAGTGGGTCATTTGGAAGCTACAATATACACACCGTGTGAATATCTATCTACATGACGCGACATGTACGGGTGGGTATACAGTGTATGTCCAATCCTCCAACTTCCAAATTAAAGGTGACTGAGCAACAAGAAAATCTTTGTGATTTTACTAATAAAAATGGTTAATTCCTTGTCAATTTATCATTAGTTAGACATTAGTGTGAAATTTACAGTTCAGCCGGAAGCAATGCACATTTGCATTCATTTAGGTACATGTACATGTACATAGCTTAATAATGAGTTAATCTGGTGTAACTAGATTTTAAACAGACATAATTGGTCTTTAGTGTACAGATGAAAAGAGATGACTTCTGTGTGCCTGTGCGGCATTTCGATTTAAGTGCAAACAGTTAAATGCACGTAATTAATCGGGTTAGATCAATATGCAGTACAAACAATGTTCAGTTTCTGTATTTTTATCTGCATAGATAATACTGTACAGTGTAGGTAACAGGAAATCCAATTTAAAATTCAAACATGAATTCTTCCTTGCTTGAAAATATGCCATCTTTAAATGCAAAAAGAAAAAGAAAAGACTGAGGTGCCTGAACAGACATGTAGTCATGTACTTGTATTGTATGTAAATTTACAAAAGTGTGTGAAAATATAGACACAAGTACTTGTATATTTACAAGTACTTAAAGGCTATTTATAGGCTGTTCTGCATTACACATGAACTCTATTAGATTTTAATTATTGTATACTGTAAACGTGGAATTTCACACAAAATAAAAACACGCAAATATTTTTGTTTATGTATGTATTCTTTGGCCCATGAACCTAGTACGTCAGCGAAATTAAAAACGTGAAATTCACCTTACTCCTCCGAGCGTGAAAAATTAATCGCGTGAAAATTTCCACTTAAATTACAACTTACATACATAGAAGTTGACATTGAACGGAACAAATAATACCTCCTGAGTTCAGTCTAATAGTTAGATTTATGAATTAATTGATTTGCCACTTTAAAAAAAAAATCATTTATTAAACATTGATAATCTTTTGTGTGGCCATTACATGTAGATTGATGTCCAGCAAGCAACGTCAACATCGGTGTAGATTTTCAAAGTCAAATTTGAATTGATCCTAAAACTATGTGGAGGCGAGGAAGGGACACATCATAGCTTTTAAATTCATGTTGCTGGGGAAAACCATGTGTTTAACCATCTCAGATTCGGGGAATACCCTTGGAAGGATGCCAAATCATGGACACCACATCTTTCTTGTTCGATGTAGGATGCGGTTTTCATATTTTTTAACTTGAGTTTTATTTGCATACTCTAGATTGCTGTAGATGTGTGCATTTTATATGTGTGTGCTGTACATGATTTCTTCATTGTTTTCTTCTTTCTTTGTCATCTCAAGTTTTTTGGATGAAAAAAATTTGACCTTATCTTTTCGTAGTTTCATTAAGAAAATGTTAAAAATGATGGTTTCACTAGATGTACATGTAGTAGCTTCATAATGTACGTGTACATGTATAGGATGCAGGGTACACCTTTTGTTATTTTTTTTTTTTACAAAAACAAGTTTGAGTAATTATTTTCAGTTTTTCACTACATCTTAGTTTATCTTCTTTCCTAGTCATCATCTCTGATTTCTTTCAAGATCTAAGCTACAGTAAGAGCAAATGACTTTTTGTTGTTTCATGAATCAAATGTGTAACATGATAGTTCCACTTATAATTTCTATACCTCATCAAATATCACAGTCAATTTGGATGTGAGTCAAGCCCTGGGATTTCCCACTTTCGCCAGACTTCAATAGAGGGGTCTATCTTGTTCAGATGTACGTTCCACCACGCTGAGATTAAGAAGTACATTGTACATGTAGAAGCCTCATGGGCCTGATATAGCAGTGTATTCTACAGTATTGCATTCTATCATCAATTACCAGGTTGTTGACAAATACTTGTAAACTGTGCTACTTCTAGTGACCTCTTCGTGATTTTATTTATTTCCTTTTTATTTTTTTCTGATTATACTGTAGCTTCCAAGATGTAATCCCAGGGTTGTTTGATGATCTCTTCCAACTCCACAACTCTCAAAGATATGTTCCTTAAGGACAGCAAAGAATTGGAAAAAATACTATCTCTAAAACATCCCCCCTCATGTCAGCTTCGCTATGGTTACAGCATCCTTCTCTTATTTATTTCCTCTTTATATTTTTTTCTGTTACAGTTTCCAAGATGTGACGCCGGGCTTGAACGACAACTCTTTCCAACCCTGCAACTCTCAAAGAGATGTTCATCGAAAACAATCAAGAAATTGCCTCTGAAAAGCCACACCCATGTCAGCGTCACTATGGTAACAGCACCCTACTCCATCCTGGTCGGACCCACTGAGCCTCTGACATCAGTCAGCGAGGATGCCCTGGTCATCGTGACAACGCTAAAGCATAACGACACCCCGTCAGTGGATGTTGTTCTCCTGGGATGTCTGTGTAATTTCGATCCTCTAGCTTGTATCAGGTGAGAAGGGATATATACAGTTTGTTTGACTAGCTGGAATCTCAAATTAATTTTAATTCATTTACATGTAGGGAATTTTCCAACTTGGCCTGGATGAATAGGCTTGCCTCCACTAATTGGCACCAACTATTATTTTTTTTCTTTGACTCTTCCATTTTTAAAGGGGAAGTCCACCCTCAAATTAAAGGGATTTGGTAACTTTGTGGAGGCTTGATTTAATAAATTGTTGAATTTTGATATCTGTCTTGTATGATGATGTTCAGAAGGAAATAAATAGCCAGGCATAGAAAGGTTTTAAAATATGTAATGCTATTAGTGAGATATCTACATTGTACATGTATGACTGAATACTCCCATTTACGAAAGCGTATGGCCATATGCTTTAGTCTAACACTGAGTCTATGGGGGAAAACTTGCATATTATGTTTACTTTTGTGAAGCACATGATGATTATGAAGTGCCTTTTTTTTCCCCTGGGCTTCGTTTTTACACCATATTACATACACTGATAGCATGTAAGGCCAGGCAGCTCAGATTTTATCAAGCCTCTACAAAGTTTAATACCAAATCACTTTAACTTGATTTTAATAAAAGCAGAAAAAGCGGAGAAACAGATTTAATGAATGTATGAGCAAAATCTGACAAGAAATAAGAAAGTTATGAATTTTCAAAGTTTTAATCAAGTAAACACAAATTGGCAACTCCTCCCATTTTCTCTGTACAGGGGCCCGTTGCACAAAGAGTTGCGTTTAAACGCAACTCTTAAAATCAAACGCAAGTCCTGAATGCGCACTTCTGATTGGCTGAAAATAAAGTTGCGTTTGATTTTCCTGAGTTGCGTTCAAACGCAAGTTTTGTGCAACGGGCCCCAGAATTTATTTTTTTTGCACCTTCTTACATGTAGCTGTTGATGAAGGAATAGATTTGTTTCACACAGGTTTCGTATGAAAATAAAATGACATATCGAGGATGCATGTATGATTAAATATTTTCTTTAGAGAAAATGGAAATTTATGACTTTTTTTTTTAGTAGAAAGCAAATGGAAGAGGACCTCGCAAGATACCCCATGGAGTTGCCAGTTTGTGTTTGATTGATTACAACTCCAAAAATTCATAACTTTGTTATTTCTTATCAGATTGTGCCCAAACTTTCATTGATCCGTTTCTTTAACTTTTCTGCTTCTTATACAACCAACTTGATATCAGGGTGGACTTCCCCAATATGACATTTGAAATAAAAATATATTAGATGAATCATCATGAATTTGAAATTAGAAAAATTCACGCGCACACACACACACACACACACACACACACACAGAGGCTGAGCTGTATGAAACATATACAGCTCATTATAAAATTCACAATTTGTTGAGTGATTAGCAAATTAAGTCCAATTATTTTGTCAATAACAGCCTGTACATGTACATGACTTCATGTCAGAATGCTCACAGATTATAACCAACTTGACTCAAACCAAAATGACATTGAAAGTGAAGTTATCTGAGTGTGCCTTTTGTACATTGCATTCAATAGACTGGTTCGGTAATGTATTCAAATTTTATACACCTTTCAAACAAAGATTGTTCTTGACAACCTGAAAGCTTGCCCGAGGCTTGCTGGACATAGCAACAAGTTATGTATGCAAAGTGGATTCTAAACATTGAGGCTCATTTATAAAGAGCAGCTCGTCACTAAGTGCTCAGAGAAGAAATGTGCATAAATTTGTATACATTACAGATCCTGTCTTATTCAAAGGATGGCCAATATACATGTACATGTACCTTTCACTGTAAAATGTTGTCATTATACTTGTACAGAAAAAGAAAGAAAGAAAGAAACGGAAGACTTTTAAAACACTATATATGCCAATTCTCCCAGATATATTGCAGACAGAAATCAAGATTGTATTGACATACATTGTAAATTAGCAACATTTGTGTATTTGAGGATGTTAGGAGGATGTTTATATACTCCTTGGACAAAATACTGATTTATTTTAATTTGCTACATGTACATGCTGCATACAGTGAGTTTGTAACAGAAAATGTATTCTGTAGTGAGGAAATGAAGCATTCTTGACATTTGGGGGAAGTTTTGGATGAAAAATCCCCTTAATCCGCAGGGTCTTTGCAGCGACTTAAAAATATTTCTTCCCCGAAAGTACAATCAGGGTATGCACGCTGAACTTGAATCATACATGTGTACTTGGATTGGGGTTTTTTTTTACAGCCTTGTAAGTGTAAATGTGTGAGTTGTGACCAAAGAATGAGACTGTGGCCTCATTTGACGTAAATCAGTTTAAGACGACGCGACTCCAAAAATGAAAATGATTTTTGTGTGTGTTTATGAATGATAAGTGCCAAAGTAGGGGTGAAAAAAAGCAAGATAAAGAGCAAATTCAAGTCATATCCTGCTTTCTCTTTCCCTCCTCCTTCCCTTTTGTTTAGCACCCCACTTCCTATTTTCTTGTAATTTGGTATTTGTTATTTGGCATGAATTAAAGAAGAACCTTGGAAAATCTAGACAATGAAGTAACAAAAATCCTTTTTGTTCATAAAGTGCAACTTTAACTTGATTTTAGCCTCGATGTAGTTCATGGACAAATCAAATTTTGTTAAGAAAATTTGCGTTGAGTTGACCCCAGAGATACATGTATGTTAGCAAGAGTAATATCAAATAACATGGAACCCCCTCCTCATTTTCAAAAAATCGGGAAGAAATAGGAGGATTCAATTTTACATGTATAGTCATGGATTGTATTTACGAACAGTATTGTATTACCGAACGCGTACAGTTAAGCGCATAAAATGGCTTCCATACGCGTGGGACTACGCGTATGTTCTCCACACTCTTTGACACACAGAGTACAGGGCAGAAGATCATAAAATGAGGCAAAAAACATGAGTGTTATTTTATAACCTGCTTTCTCGTCACCCCCAGTCTTCATCCTGTTGGCCCGAAATCAGGGTAGGTTGTGTCTTTTTCCCGTAGGTTTCACACGTTCGGTAATACAATACCTTTTTCAGAGGACCAAAGCGCCGCGTCGTTGGGAAGGGTTTCGCTTGGAAGGGAATATCGTATTAAATCTACGTTGTCTTTTTTCAAATTCCACCAACTTCTTTTTCTGTAGGACTTATAAGCATTTATTATGCAAGTTTGACAGATATTCGTTTGATATTTTATTTGCTATCGTTGATTTTCTGAAAAGTGTTCGGAAATAGGATCCACTACTATACTTGGCTGAATGAATTGTGATCAACGTATTAAAAAAACAAGTACACCTGTAACTCTTTTATCTACATGTAGTTTTAAGTATATAAATAATTGGTACTCTACATGATAGTAATGTAAATATATGACACATGTATACATGGTTTTTTGATATCAGAATTTGCATTTCACCATACTGTGACCACCTATAATGGTTTGCACTTTGTTTTTGTTACACTTAAATGTATTTTAAGCCTCTTCGTATTTTTCTCAATTCTCTTTCAGAAATGGAATTCTATCCTTATTTGTGGTTGTACTGGGTCTGCTATGTCTCGTAAGGGTAAGTACATGTACATTGCAGCTGTCTGTGTTCTGTTTATTTAAGAAAGTGTTCAAATGTTTGCATTTAGGAATACCCTTTCTTATGACATTTGTACATGGACTATATTATGAAAGTGCATTTATATTGAAAGTAACACACACAGAACACAAAGAAGAGTTGTCAGTTTAATAGTTTATACATGTACATGTAGAAGAAAAGGTTATTCATTTTCTTTCAGCCATTTACAGAAAATGGTTCCCCTGAACCGACTGAACCAACTTTGGATTCTTCTTTGAACACCTAATATGGTGGAACATTTCAATTTGTTTTCTTCTTCAAATTGATATACATATACATGTAATTTGCATGTTGCACAAAACAACCAATTACAATTACAATTAAGCTCTCCATGAGCTGCAGCTGTACACGTTTGGACAATTGAAAGGTCTATCAAAATGGGATACAAGTTCAGGAGACATTAGTAAATGAAAAAAACAGACAGTAGTAAGTTATCAAGCTGATTGCCTTTTAAGTCAGTACCCTGGTCGCGTTAGGGCTGAGTAAATAAAGGAATTATTCGACTGATAAATTATGTAGGTTAGAGGTAGTTGAAATAATTTAGGTCAAAGGTACATGTGTACAAGTAATGACGTCGGTGCAATTCAAGATTCCAAATTACAATTGGCAAACTTTAGTAAGTCAGCATTTTTGAACGACAATCTACACAAACAATTGATTTGGTGTGCTTCTCATTTGAAAATCATTTTCTTTTTGGTATACTACTTTATTGCTTCAATTCAGCACGTGTACATCAAGATATGGACTTGAAACGCCTACAATTTATGCATAAAAGTTCTCTGTAGTTTGACCAGTCGGCCACTGCACTAAAACCTTGAGTCTGAATGGGCAAGTGCTTTAACTCTCTTTTTTGCCAAGGATGGAAACCCTGGACTGCCCCATTGTTTGGAGTATATTATACAGGTACACTGTACATGTATGTGTGCCAAAAGTTGACTGTGGCAGTCCCCTGATTGTTCCATGGGTCAACCAAAGCCTGTAAAGAGTTAAAGAGTTTTTAAAAATGTACATTTCAACTACATGGACGTACATGTACATACATACCCAGAAAAAAGAAGACAATTTTCCTTTTCTGAAATTTTTAAGAATAGTGCCCACATCCCCCTGAAAAAAGTAAAAATAGTTTTTCTACCCATGTATGTATTTCATCATTTCAAATCTTACATGGAGATGAATAAATTACATGTAATGGTTGATGACTTTTTATGCATTGGTACATGTAGGCGTACATGTTATCTCCCCCAACTGACAGAACTGACTGGCTTTAGACAGATAAACATAGTATACGTGTATGCAAAGGAGCTTCAAATACGTTATGATCTCTTTGTCCCTGACTAGATACACAATGAAATGCCCTTGAAATTGAGTCAGAGTGAAAGTACACCGTCCATTCCAACCGCCAAAGTCATTGAAGTCGAAAGCCTGAAGTTGATTTAAAAGGTTTCTTCCCCAATCGGAAGTGAATTAGAAAACAGCTTTGTTTGAAAATTAAGAGAATCATACCACCAAAGTCAATGAAGTTGAAAGCCTGATTTTGATTGGAAGAGTTCCTTGAACAATTGGAAATTAATAAAACCACAGCATTGTTTGAAAATTAAGAGAATCATACCATCAAAGTCAATGAAGTTGAAAGCCTAAAGTTGATTTGAAGAGTTCCATGACAGATTAGAAATGAATTAAAACAAGGCTCTGTTTGAAAATAAAGAGAAAATCTTTTGTTTTGTCAATTATGCGTGTAAAAAAAAAATAAAGTAAAAATGATAGTAGGAAGTCAACATTTCCTGTATCTTTGGAAAACAAGGGAAAGAGGATGTCATATTCTTGTCACATGTCCTCAAATCTTGAGCAAAATCTTTTTTTTAAACAAATTTTGACCTCTTAATGCTGCTGATGATTGATCCCTCTTTATTGAGCTTACATGTACCCTCTAAAATAAATGAGTGACCACTGACATGACTCCCAGGATAGTGAAAAAAGAGTGAAAATTCACTCTTTTCTTTTTAGAGATCACTCTAAAATAAATCAATATTCACTTCTAAACAAGTGATCACTGATGTGACTCCTGGGGGAGTGAAAATAGAGTGAACATTCAAAATTCACTCTTTTTGTTGAGCTTACTTAGAGTAGAAAGATCCTCCCTGTCTTGGTCTCAAATCCATACTGGCTTATTGTCCAAATACATGTAGGAAGCAGAAACTGTTAAACCATAAACTTTCACAAATTGTGAACTGGTGCCTTTTTCATGGCAAGAAATTTTCAAAATTCTTGACCACTTGTAAAATTTGTGTAGGTTTGGGGTTTTACAGTGCTTTGAACCACAAAGTTATTTCTCGATCATTTCGAACAAGCAACACATTTTGATAATTAAGATTTATAAGATTCACTCTGGATTCAAAGAATTTGACTGGTGCATTTAAATGTGAAATACATTATGTACACTGTCAATTTATTGTTTCCACCTACGCATTAACCTCTTGCCTCCGCGACTTATGTATTTCCGTAGGTTTAAATTGATGATTTTTCACTTCCTGTAAGGATACTACATGGTAGTAAGGCTTGGGTCAAGCATTTGCATTATCATTTTTTTTTAAAAGAAAGACTTGAGTTGACCAGGAGTGGGTGGGGAGGGGGGAAGGGGGATGCTTATTAGGACAGTTTGTCACTTAAACTCATAAAAACCAACCATAGTGCATACACACTGCAAAATGAAAAAGGGCCTCTGAATAGATATATATCTTGTTGTAATGTAAACTAAAAACTGAATACAATACTTTGACAAAAAATATGTGTAAGAGTAGCTCCCTTTTAAAAAAAATTCTAATCGGTCCTATTAACATGAAGTTTTCTTATATTTCAGGTTGCCAAGTTGGTGGACATTGGAAGGAGATACCACCAAGTCGCTGTGTTCTCTCTGGCCTCAGTAGAATGTCTTCTGATGTAAGGAACACTTTTTATATGAGATCTATTTTTATAAAACTTTTGATCAGAAAGGGCTCGTTCACATTTTACACAGTAAATCTGAAGTGTTTTTCTGTTTATACTTTAAATGAAAGGCAAGCTTGGATGAAAAAGTAACTGCGCGTAACGAAGGTCCTACGCATACTCACTTATCTGCATGTTATAAGATACAGAAATGTGAATTATATGTTGCTTATTTTGCGCCGGCGGTTTTGTGCGGCACACAAGAACAAGACTTGTAACAAGTCATTTTACATCTAGTCGATAATTAGCTGAAATCACTGCATCTGATTGGTTGTGAGCATACATGTATGTAATTCTCACAGATTTGTGGCAGTTGATAATTATAATTAGTTTTTTTATGAAACATGGCCCTGCAGCTTTAGAGGGCTGGTCACATTTTTCCGGTAATGATTGATGATAACGAGATTTTTCATTAAAGGTACACCCTAGAGCTAACAGTAGTGCTGGTATCGACACGCCTGATGTCGCCACTATGCCACTATGGCGACAAAAGTACTGGTTTTGGACTTTGCCGACATGTCGACACGCATGCTCCGATGGCGACATAAAATGGGTCTTTTTACATGTACCTCGCCGTGGCGTCGTGCGCGCGTACGTGATTTGTTTCACATACGCATTAGCAGCGCGCACGCGCGACACGATCGCTGCGTATCTAGCTGCGACGACCGGTATACATTACGTACATGTACATGCCTAGATATGCGACACTAGCTGACTCGCACCGCATGACTTTCATTAATGCTTGATAAATTGGATCATACAAAACAAATTTTGGGGCAAATAGTTGACAGTGTGCATCTTTGAGAACTGTAAGTGAGTATGACTGTGAGTGTGAGCCCGTGAGGACATAGTGCATGTATTCCATGTAAAGCTCTTGTGAATTTGTGTCGGGTAACTCTGGTTTAATAGTGTACGGTCACTACGGGAGCGACCCGAGTTTAGACTTGTTTGACTCATGTCCAGATGTCGACACATGTCGACATCGGCGTTAATTTTATTGCGACATGGCGACATAGATTTTCCATGCCGATACCAGCACTAGCTAACAGACACGAGCATACTCACGCATACTCACCATATAATAGGTTGTGCCTTTAATGGAAAATATCGTTATCATTATATTTATCGGACAAATGTGACAAGCCCTTTAGGCAAGTCCCAGTTGAATACATGACTGTACATTCATTTCATTTCATTTCATTTATTTCCACAATAACAGCAAATAATTTACAAAGACTTTCAGTTTACAAAAATCATTATGAGCATATAGAAAAACCATTAAAAATGAAATTTGGCACATAAATTCGGTTTTAAAACAAAATGAGATTTACACTGTAATTGGTAAGTAAATAAATGCTAGCTGTATTGTGGAGGAAACCTTGGAAAGCAAAGCTTGTAATTCAGGTTGCCGAACTTAAATATCAGAGTATCATTTAACAAAACGAGCATAAACAGGATACAAAACGACACACGATACAAGACCACACATAACAGGACAATACATCTAGACAACACAAGGACAAGGATGGGACATTGAATAACCTTCTGCAGCTTTAATACATACTGTAACCGTTTATTTTCCTAAGCTTAAGATTATGTTTGAACGAAAATAAACATAATGGAATAAAAGCAAAAATTTACACCAAAATAAATATAATTTTATGCAACATCTTTGCATGTCCATATTCTGTCTTGCAGGATTATTATTTCAATACAATCATCTGGTAAATGATTAATTTGAATTTAATTGTAATGTACGCTGTATGAAAAATTACTTTGGATTTGTCAGTTTATCATACTGTATATATGTATTCTTGTTACAACCATACGGACATTAAAAATGTCTATGATTGAGGCAGGAGGGTCAGTATTTAAGGCTATTAGGTATGTTTCTTGCATTGCCAAAAAATATTTGAGGTCCACATAATTCTTAGCAAGGGATTCCACTTCGTATTGTCTTTAGCCTCCCTCTCAGTCTGTCTCTCTGTTTGTGCGTCTGCCCCTTTTGTATACCTCTGTTAGTCCTTTCTTTAACCCTTTCAGGACAGGAATTATTTAAGGGCTAAATTGATCACATTTTGATCTTCAAATTGGCAAAAATAATATTTATCTTTTAGTGCTACATGGTTCTAATAAGGTATAATGTCTTTGAAAATAATACACATGGTCAGGAATTTTGCCGAAAAGTTGAAAAATTGCCAATTTTGATAAAAAATAAGGATTTCTGAATCTCTCAATGTGTTGCCAATTTAAGGATTTTAAAACTTATTCTCCTATTCAAAATTCCTGGCATCAAACACAATATGGTAATGCAACAAAAATGGACATAGTGTGTGCAGAAATTTTTGCTCTCTCTACTCATGCATCTGGTATATTTTTTAGAGCTCTGAATAAACAGTTATTGAGCCAAACCACAAAATGTGGTCAATTGTCTCGAATGGGTTAATTCTACTCACCCTTTAATGTATTGTCTCTTATCCATGAAAAAGTAAAGAATTGTTAAAAATGTGGATATAATTTACATTCCCAGTCCCAAAATATCTGCTACCAGGAAACATTGACAAGAGTCAATGTTTGTTTAGGATTTGATGTTTAAGCAATTGAGAATTGTAATAACTTGAAGAGGTACATGCACATGTACATGTACATCTACATCTACTTCTCCTGAAATTGATATCCAGTTACATGTATAAGTTTACTAATAGCCTGTTGAGACTACAGGGAAGTTATACGAGACTTATGGTGGTGTCACACCTTGGCGTTTTAGCCAGCGTATGCCCGACGTATCAAAATTTCTCTAAAACGTCGGCATACGCTGAACTTTGATATTTTTTTTTCAACTCTGGGCGTATACTTAGCGTATTCATAACGAGTTGGACGTATACATAACGTATTAGTAACTTATATAGAACGCTTTGTTAACTTATAAGTAACGTATTCCAACAATTGCTTAGCGTATTGCCGGCGTACACAACTTACTCCCAACGATAGCCTAACTTACGCATAGCGTGCGGCAGCGTATCGCTGACGATCACGTGTCGTAGCCTATAAAAAGGCTATAAAAAGGCTGCCGCTCGACTATCATAACCGCACTATACATCACCGTATCAACACCACCGCCATGCCGAAGAACACTTCGAAGAACGCTGCCAAGAAGTCCCCTGGCCGTGGGCGGGGGCGTGGACGTGTCTTCATGAGTTCTGATGGGTTCCTCCTGTGAACCCCATTTTTATATACCAATTCCTCTAAACGTTGTCAATACGCCATTATACGGTAGCTGTACGTTAGAAACACGTTCAGTAAGTTTTGTGATCGTCCGGAGCACGTCAAATACGTCTTCATACGTCAATATACGTTGGAGTTAAGTTACACATACGTTCAAAGCACGTTACTCATAGGTTAGAAGTAAGTTTTGGGGTACGCTAGACTATATCTCGACGTATTTCGACTTATGAGTAACTTACGAGTAACGTGTGTGAACGTGTGTCAACGATCGCGTAACTTACCTACAACTTATAGCCCGCGTATGCGGGACGTATGAGCCATACGCTGGCATACGTCGAAAAATTTTGTGCTTGCACAAAATTTTTCGATGAAAAAGTAAAAGTTTTTGGATGAAAAAGTAACTGCGCGTAACGAAGGTCCTATGCATACTCACTTATCTGCATGTTATAAGATACAGAAAAAGAACAAGACAGAACAAGACTTAACAAGTCATGGTACATCTAGTCGATAATTAGCTGAAATCACTGCATCTGATTGGTTGTGAGCATACATGTACATCTGTATGTAATTCTCACAGATTTGTGGCAGTTGATAATTATAATTAGTTTTTTTTATGAAACATGGCCCTGCAGCTTTAGAGGGCTGGTCACATTTTTCCGGTAATGATTGATGATAACGAGATTTTTCATTAAAGGTACACCCTAGAGCTAACAGTAGTGCTGGTATCGACACGCCTGATGTCGCCACTATGGCGACAAAAGTACTGGTTTTGGACTTTGCCGACATGTCGACACGCATGCTCCGATGGCGACATAAAATGGGTCTTTTTACATGTACCTCGCCGTGGCGTCGTGCGCGCGTACGTGATTTGTTTCACATACGCATTAGCAGCGCGCGCGCGCGACACGATCGCTGCGTATCTAGCTGCGACGACCGGTATACATTACGTACATGTACATGCCTAGATATGCGACACTAGCTGACTCGCACCGCATGACTTTCATTAATGCTTGATAAATTGGATCATACAAAACAAATTTTGGGGCAAATAGTTGACAGTGTGCATCTTTGAGAACTGTAAGTGAGTATGACTGCGAGTGTGAGCCCGTGAGGACATAGTGCATGTATTCCATGTAAAGCTCTTGTGAATTTGTGTCGGGTAACTCTGGTTTAATAGTGTACGGTCACTACGGGAGCGACCCGAGTTTAGACTTGTTTGACTCATGTCCAGATGTCGACACATGTCGACACATGTCGACATCGGCGTTAATTTTATTGCGACATGGCAACATAGATTTTCCATGCCGATACCAGCACTAGCTAACAGACACGAGCATACTCACGCATACTCACCATATAATAGGTTGTGCCTTTAATGGAAAATATCGTTATCATTATATTTATCGGACAAATGTGACAAGCCCTTTAGGCAAGTCCCAGTTGAATACATGACTGTACATTCATTTCATTTCATTTCATTTATTTCCACAATAACAGCAAATAATTTACAAAGACTTTCAGTTTACAAAAATCATTATGAGCATATAGAAAAACCATTAAAAATGAAATCTGGCACATAAATTCGGTTTTAAAACAAAATGAGATTTACACTGTAATTGGTAAGTAAATAAATGCTAGCTGTATTATGGAGGAAACCTTGGAAAGCAAAGCTTGTAATACAGGTTGCCTAACTTAAATATCAGAGTATCATTTAACAAAACGAGCATAAACAGGATACAAAACGACACACGATACAAGACCACACATAACAGGACAATACATCTAGACAACACAAGGACAAGGATGAGACATTGAATAACCTTCTGCAGCTTTAATACATACTGTAACCGTTTATTTTCCTAAGCTTAAGATTATGTTTGAACGAAAATAAACATAATGGAATAAAAGCAAAAATTTACACCAAAATAAATATAATTTTATGCAACATCTTTGCATGTCCATATTCTGTCTTGCAGGATTATTATTTCAATAATAATAATAATAATAATAATAATAATTGGATTTATATAGCGCCTTTTCCAAAGGATACAAGGCGCTGTCACCTAAAGTCTATTCAAGTAAATTAAGAATTGTAAAAGTAAGTTTTTAGATGTTTCTTGAAGATGTCAAGTGATGTGCTATTACGGAGAGATGCGGGGAGTCTGTTCCAAAGTTGTGGAGCAAGTGACTGAAAGGACTTGAAGCCAGCCTGTTTTCGGGATTTTGGAATGACATAGGAAGGAGCAGAGGTAGAACGAAGAGAATATGATGTTCTCTGTTGCTGAAAGAGTGAGGAGATGTATTGAGGAAGTGTGGTTGACAGTGATTTGTAAGTCTGAACCAGTATACGGTATTGTATTCTCTTAGAAACGGGAAGCCAGTGAAGTTCATTGAGTAATGGAGTGACGTGGGACCATTTTGGTTTTTGACATATTAGACGAGCACACTTATTCTGAAGACGTTGAAGTCTGCCCAGGTCCTGTTTACTGATGACCCCAAGCAAACATCCACCATAGTCAAGCCTGGATAGCACAAGTGCTCTAACAACATTATGACAGGTGTCTTTATTTAAGTACCCCCTGATGCGATTGAGGTTGTAAATTTGCCAATTGAGGGTACGACACAAGTTTGTTACATGGTCAGACATTTTCATTTCCTTATCAAAGACAACACCCAGATCCTTGATTGTTGAAGACATTGGGATGTCTAGATCATCAATAGAAAATGAAAGGTCATTGAACCGATTCAAGTCGGTGGATGATGCAGCAATGAAGAATTCAGTTTTACCGGAATTCAACTTCAATTTATTACTGACAAGCCATGATTGTATGTCTTCTAAGCACTTCGAGATACGGTAGTATGCGCAAGCTGCATCTCCAGGCTTGGTAGGATCAAAAATGGTAAACATCTGGATGTCATCAGCATACACATGGTATTGAACTGAATGCTGGCTGATGATGTTACCAATACACCTAATGTAATATGTAAATAACTGTGGCCCAACAATTGACCCTTGCGGTATCCCAAATTCCAACCTTTTGTCACTGGAGAATGATCCATTGACATGGACTCTACAAGACCTGTTGCTAAGATACGATTTGAACCAGGAAAGGACATTATCTCGTAGACCGAAGTCATCGGCCAGCCTATGAGAAAGAATTGTGTGGTCCACCGTATCAAAGGCGGATGAGAGGTCCAGCATTAATAAGAAAACAGCTTGCCTGTTGTCGATTGCACAAAGTATGTCATTCTGCAGTCGAATGAGTGCAGTCTCAGTACTATGTGCCACGCGATATGCAGACTGCATAGGATCAAGCAAATCATTACGGTTGACAAAGTCGGACACCTGTTTAGAAACAGCCTTTTCGATTAATTTGCCTAAAAATGGTATGTTGGAAACAGGTCTGTAACTACCTAAATCATTTTTGTCCAGAGAGGACTTCTTCAATACTGGTGTAATGATAGACGATCTAAGTCTCTCTGGGAAAACACCGGTAGACAGTGATAGATTCACGATACGTAACAGTACTGGAAGTAGAACTGGCAAATGTTTCTTAACCAGCCATGTTGGCATGGGATCCAAAGTACAAGATTTGGAAGGACATTTAGAAATCATACACTGCAAGACATTTTCACTCACAAAATCAAACTGAGAAAAAGTTGAGTCAGGTTCACATGTGTTTGAGGATACAGTAGGGACATTACGTTTTGTTGGAACAGTGCTCTCTATATCGTCCCTAATTTTAGATACCTTACTGACAAAGTAATTTGAAAAATCTTCAGCAAGATCAGAAGAGTTTGTACATACAGGAAGAACATTACTACTGACATTAAGCAATTCATTGACAGTCTTATACATGTCCTTGGTATTACATGAAGAAAGTCTCTCATGATAATAGTCTTTCTTGGCAGAGACAACCACATCACATACAGTCCGCTGAGCTTCAATATACAGTCTGCGATCAGTATTTGACTTTGTCTTGCGCCAGCGTCTCTCTGCACGCCGTCGGGCACGTCGAGCTTCCATCACTTTATCGGTGTACCAGCTAGGCTTTACTCGAACTGACAGTGTCCTTGTAGTTGCGGGGGCGTGAGCGTCAAGAACTTCACGACAAGCTTCGTTGTACCGAAGCACAAGATCATCGATGTTACTACTGTCACAATCCATAATTGAGTTCATTCTGTTGGATAGATCCTGAGAGAACTGCTCGTGATCTATTGACTTAAACTTCCGGAGAACACGAATGTCACTAGAAGGAGCTGATTTCTTCAGATCAAGATCAAACTTTATCATGGAGTGATCAGAGTGCAGAATCTGATCTACGAAGCATGTCGTAATGAGAGTGTCACTGTCCTTAACGATGATGAGGTCAAGGGTATGTCCAAGACGATGTGTAGGCCCTTGAACAAGCTGCTTGTAGCCAAGCGAGGTCAGCAACGAGTTCATATTTCTCACCTCCGGCTTACTAGGACAGTCCATATGGAAGTTAAAATCCCCCATGACCACCAGTCTGTTCGGCAGCAAATCGGCACAGCTGAGGACCTCCTCGAATTCCTCAAAAAACGTAGAAGATGGCACTGAGCCAGAAGGAGGTCTGTAGATAACCAGGAAGTTCACGTTGGGGTTTCTAAATAAAGCAAATTCAAATGAGCTAGCTTCCGGGAGAGTATCGGAACAGTCCTTCAGCTTTAGACTGCTGTCATATACTGCAGCGATCCCTCCACCCCTACGTGAAGTTTTTCGCGGAAGACTGAGAGCGGAGAAACCAGGTGGACAAATCTCACCAAGGATGACCCGGTCATCCTCCTTGAGCCAAGTCTCCGTTATGAAGGTGATGTCATAGTTGTTATCGATGATTGAATCACACAGTAAGTCGCTCTTGTTGCGGATTGACTGACTATTCCAAAGACATGCTTTCAGGGTCGTCTGTCCATGTGAATCGCTTCGAGGACTGCCAGTAGGTGTAGAAAGTCCATCACTCTTCTTGCTCTTCCTCCTACCACCTCTTGTTCCACGCCGTGTAGCAGGCTTCCTGTAGATGCCCAATTCCTTGATGTGTGTCCATACATCATGAGGCAGCTTCAAATCACAGTTCAATTCAAGAAGCTCTGATCTTGTCATCTGGTAAATGATTAATTTGAATTTAATTGTAATGTACATGTACGCTGTATGAAAAATTACTTTGGATTTGTCAGTTTATCATACTGTATATATGTATTCTTGTTACAACCATACGGACATTAAAATGTCTATGATTGAGGCAGGAGGGTCAGTATTTAAGGCTATTAGGTATGTTTCTTGCATTGCCAAAAAATATTTGAGGTCCACATAATTCTTAGCAAGGGATTCCACTTCGTATTGTCTTTAGCCTCCCTCTCAGTCTGTCTCTCTGTTTGTGCGTCTGCCCCTTTTGTATACCTCTGTTAGTCCTTTCTTTAACCCTTTCAGGACAGGAATTATTTAAGGGCTAAATTGATCACATTTTGATCTTCAAATTGGCAAAAATAATATTTATCTTTTAGTGCTACATGGTTCTAATAAGGTATAATGTCTTTGAAAATAATACACATGGTCAGGAATTTTGCCGAAAAGTTGAAAAATTGCCAATTTTGATAAAAAATAAGGATTTCTGAATCTCTCAATGTGTTGCCAATTTAAGGATTTTAAAACTTATTCTCCTATTCAAAATTCCTGGCATCAAACACAATATGGTAATGCAACAAAAATGGACATAGTGTGTGCAGAAATTTTTGCTCTCTCTACTCATGCATCTGGTATATTTTTTAGAGCTCTGAATAAACAGTTATTGAGCCAAACCACAAAATGTGGTCAATTGTCTCGAATGGGTTAATTCTACTCACCCTTTAATGTATTGTCTCTTATCCATGAAAAAGTAAAGAATTTTTAAAAATGTGGATATTTACATGTACATTCCCAGTCCCAAAATATCTGCTACCAGGAAACATTGACAAGAGTCAATGTTTGTTTAGGATTTGATGTTTAAGCAATTGAGAATTGTAATAACTTGAAGAGGTACATGCACATGCACATGTACATCTACATCTACATCTACTTCTCCTGAAATTGATATCCAGTTACATGTATAAGTTTACTAATAGCCTGTTGAGACTACAGGGAAGTTACATGTATACCAGACTTATAAAGAATCCTGATTTGAAAGTGAAAGGAGTGTATGTACATGTACATATAGGACTATAAAGAAACAGGTTTGGGGGAAGTCAGCTGACACCATGTTTTTTATCAGGTTATGTCAAGGACAGCGATGGAGCGTACATTATTACATGTACACCTGATTGGTCACATCTGTGCACACACATGAAAAGCCCCGCCCAGTTTATATACGATGCTGAATCTCTATCAAGTTTTCATTAAAAAAAGCAATGCTTAAACATGCGCTTCGCTATACAAAGTTTCGCTATTTGTTTAGACTACACATGAAAATTTTATTACTTATCGTATAGCTATACAGTTCTCGTATAGCCGTACAATGAATTTAGGTCAGGGGGTAATATGCCCCTCTGAAATCATGATATTACATGAGTGATTATCTTTTTTTCCTTAAGTTGAGTCATTTTTGAAAAAGTATTGTTTTAGAACAGTGCTGAAATTCATGAAGCACAGCATGCAATATGATTTTGGTGTAGGGCTACTTGTTTGTAAAAAAAATTTCCATGTATAATTACATAATCATACAATCATATTGTATACTGTACATTGTATGATAATTTGCCTTATCATAATAAGTAAATCTTAAATCTGGGGCCGGACCAGACTACAGTAGCACTAGTGTTATTTTTTGGTTCCATTTCACCATTCTTTTTCTTGTTTTTACCATGACTTTAATACTTAATAATGTTTTCCAGTTGCTGTAAATATTGTGTTGTACCTTGTTATTGGAAAAAGAAAATATACATTCATATCATACATGTATTTCAAATCATATCATGATAATTCACATAATATACATGTACATGTACATGTAGACTATAATGTAGTATACTTTATAGATGTGATACAAAATGTGGGTCAAAGTTCTCTACTTCTTGAGCATGACGTCATCCACACTTACTGTCCTCCAAAAGTCATTATACTTTTTTCCATAAAGCTATCACCCACCCCATTCCTCAATAATTGCAATATTCAAGCCCAGCCATCCATAACTATTAACCCTTTCAAGACATTTGACCACATTTTGTGGTTTTGCTAAATAACTTTTGATTCAGAGCTCTAAAAAATATACCAAATGCATCAGTAGAAAGAGCAAAAATTTCTGCACACACTATGTCCATTTTTGTTTCATGACCATATTGCGTTTGATGTCAGGAATTTTTAAAACAACAATAAGCTTTAAAATCCTTAAATTGGCAACACAGTGAGAGGTTCAAAATCCTTGTTTTTCATCAAAATTGGCAATTTTTCAACTTATCAACAAACTTTTTAACCATGTATATTGTTTTCAGAAACATCACACCTTATTAGAACCATGTAGCACTAAAAGAAAAATATTATTGTTGCCAATTTGCAGAACAAAATGTGATCAATTTAGCCCTTAAATAATTCCTGTCCTGAAAGGGTTAAATAAATACAAGTGCATTGTAGTTTGACAAGAGGCACCTTTTGGGTCTTTGTGCACCCTTGTACATGTGCATGTCAATGACTGCAGACTACAGTGTATGTACTTTGCACATTTCTGGAATAAATGTCTACCGATCTCTTGATTGAATGCTGCATTTTTTAGAAAGAAATAAATGTGTTTGCAAGTAGATCTGTATCTGTCAACCATGTTTAAAAGTTGAATATCCAGATTTCTTTTAATGTTATGTAGACACATTGTAATTTAAAGGGAAATCCAACCTTAATAGCAAGTTGATTTGAAAGAAAGAGGAAAAATCAGAGAAGCAGACTGGTGAAAGTTTGAACGAAATCGGACAAGCAATATTAGAAAGTTATGAATTTTTGAAAGTTGTAATCACTATGCATATGGGAATTTCAAATTGGCCGAATAGGTAATGTCACTGTGATGTAGCTGTGGACAACTCCCCCATTCGCTCTAACTCACAAAATGACTAAAATGTCACTTTCTTTCAAAATGCATCACTCTGTAGGATCTTTTCGTTCATGAGGACCTATAACAATAAGCTATCTCCAATATATTTTGAGTACTGCCCCGAGGGTAAAAGCGCCTCAAAGAAAACCGCAAATTAATGATATTTTTGTGTACGACGAATGGGAGAGTTGTCCACAAAAATGTCACAATTGACTCACCAAATTGCCAATTTGAGATTCGCATAGATGTAGTGATCTCATTTTTCAAACATCCATAACTTTCTTAGTCCTCATCCGATTTCTTACAAACTTTCACATTCCTGTTTTTCTTATTTTTCTGCTTTCACACAAATCATCTTATTACATGTACCAAGGTTGGATTGCCCTTTAAGGAAATAAAAGCAGAAAATCATACTCCATAGCATAACAAGGAGAGGAAAGCTGACAAGAGTATAAATCTTTCAGCTTTATGCGCTTTGGAATATGTGTTTGGCTACATGTACGTTTTCAAGGCAGAATAAAAATGTACTGTCATTGATTTCTTTTTAAGAAATATATATGCTATTTTGATGGACTTTGTTCTCTAGATAAAAATGTACTGTCATTGATTTCTTTTTAAGAAATATGTTATTTTGATGGACTTTGTTCTCTAGAACTAGATTACCAGCCCACACCTTGGATCTAAGCAGTTGTTTCCCATCTACATAAAAAATTTATAGTTGTCGGACTCCATCGATCACATGAGGGCAGTGAAAAGAGAAGATGGGGGTGACTAACTTCATAAAAACCTTGGTGCAAATGTAAATGAAAAAAAAAAGGCCACTGTTTCAAAGAAATAAAATGTTTGCAAATGGGTGGTAATGCGTGAAAGTTTTGAATACAGTACAGTGTGACTTCGAAGTAACTCTGGCTAAAGAATTTACATGTATAGATTTTGCACTACATGAGGGTTTCATGTATGTAGTTTTAACCCATTGGCTATGGGAACCGGGTCATCCCTGTATCAGGCCTATGGGAAAGAGAAAATTCGGTAGTCAACGAGTTAATTTCAATTACCAAGAAAGCCCCTCCCCTTTTTTCTTTCTTTTTTCTTTCTCTCTTTTGCCCCAACTCTGATTCCTTGTAGAGTATGTAAACTATGTACATGTACATCCACTGCACCCACGCCACACCTCTATACCTGTACTTCAAAAAGATAGTTAATTTGCAGGCACACACCTTTTTCAGTCACTGTTGGGGCACATGGACATTTGTTTCAGTGTCAAAATAGAGTCTGTGCCTGCAGACTAGGCACTGGCTACAGGCACGTGAATATATGTTTTTCATGCTCCTGTCAAAAAAGGAAAGAAAAAGAAACATTCCCAAAATGTTTGAACATACAAGTGGGCTGTCAACTCTCCTTAAAGGCATTGATTAACTTTGCCCAGGATTGAAAAAAAAAATCACTGTTCCAGCTAATGCTGTAATCATAATTGCAAACCTTTAGCTCAGACAGGAATCGCCTGAGTTTTATAAGCTGATCGGTCGTTTATATATCAAGATATTTACGATTGAACATTGATGTCGGGATAGAGTACCACCGAACCCTAAAGAACTCTTACGGTTGGCATACCTCGCTCTATCACAGAATACCGTACGGGCTGGAAACCCGCTCTGAAATCGCCAAGCGCTGGTGCTTGGTTTTTGTGACTGCAGCGCAGCGAAGAAGCCGAGCGACTTGCGCTAGCGATTGATCGTGATTTTCTCTTTTTTAGGATAGTAAACGGGTTCCATTTTCTCTCATACTTTCACATATCCTTAATTATATATGTAGTTAGAGGACTGCACACAATTCACTGGCATTTGAGCTGATTTTACAATTTTTCACAAAGTTAATCAATCACTTTAAATGTAGATCTTCTGGTGTGTTAGCGTACAGTACTTCTCTTTTGCTGTGTGATATTTCATTTTCTGTTTGACAATTTGTACTGTGTTCCTGTTTCCTCTCATACAGTCTCCACCTCTTTTGTCCCTCAATCCTTATTAAAGGGAAATCCAACCTTAACCCTTTCGAGACAATTGACCACATTTTGTGGTTTGGCCTAATAACTTTTGATTTAGAGCCTTAAAAAATATACCAGATGCATGAGTAGAAAGAGCAAAAAATTCTGCACATACTGTGTCCATTTTTGTTGCATAATCATATTGCGTTTAATGCCAGGAATTTTAAAAAGGAGAATAAGATTGAACATCCTTAAATTGGCAACACATTGAGAGGTTCAAAATCATTGTTTTTTTTGTCCAAATTGGCAACTTTTTCAACTTTTCAACAAAGTTCCTAACCATATATATTATTTTCAAGACATTACATCTTATTAGAACCACGTAGCACTAAAAGAAAAATATTATTGTTGCCAATTTGCAGAACAAAATGTGATCAATTGAGCTCTTAAATAATTCCTGTCCTGAAAGGGTTAATAGCAAGTTGCTTTGAAAGAAAGACGAAAAATCAGAGAAGAAGGTTGGTGAAAGTTTGAAAGAAATCGGACAAGCAATAAGAAAGTTATTAATTTTTGAAAGTTGTAATCACTATGCATATGGGAATTTCAAATTGGCCGAATAGGTAATGTCACTGTGATGTAGCTGTGGACAACTCCCCCATTCGCTCCAACACACAAAATGACTAAAATGTCACTTTTTTTCAAAATGTATTACTCAGTAGGATCTTTTCGTTCATGAGGACCTATAACATTATGCTATCTCCAATATATTTTGAGTACTGCCCCGAGGGTAAAAGCACCTCGAAGAAAACTGCAAATTAATGATATTTTTGTGTATGATGAACGGGAGAGTTGTCCACAAAAATGTCACAATTGACTCACCAAATTGCCAATTTGAGATTCGCATAGATGTAGTGATCTCATTTTCAAACATCCATAACTTTCTTAGTCCTTGTCCAATTTCTTTCAAACTTTCACCATCCTGTTTTTCTTATTTTTCTACTTTCACACAAATCATCTCATTACCAAGGTTGGATTGCCCTTTAACTCTTTCTTCTCACTTTGTTGTTGTCTTACATTGCATAGGTGCCCCGTTTTTGTTTTTGTTTTTCTCGAATTAAATTTTTCTTCAAACTTGTACTTCAAAAGGGTTTCGTGAATGCTGGCCGGCCTTTATGTTTATTTTGTTCCACAATATTTGATTTTCTCACACATGAACGTAAGAAATTTTTGCTACACTGTACTCACAATTCATGGCTCTCATTACATGAACATGTACATGTACTGTTCATGTATGTACATGTGCATACATATGTAGATATGAAGTAAAATAGGTACATGAACTTACTTAGGTTATCTTTTCTTATCATATCTTCCTTCCTTCCTTTCTGTCATTCCACCCCCTGTGCAGTTTTAGCGATCACTCCCCTTAATTGTTTACATTTCTGAATGGCAATGACTGATATGCTTGATTGCCCTGTATTCAAACTTACAAATGCAAAGTCATGGCGGGCAGAGTACAAAAACCAGTGAAAAAATTTCACAGTCGGGGGCACATGCAAATAATTGGTGCTGAACCGGCACAATCACCAATTATTTTGCCAAACTGCGATAGGAATTCAATTAATGGAGATTCTCACGTTTGTTGATACAGTTCTGTAAAGTATGTCAGATTGGGGCGTTCTCTTTGTTTTGCATTTATAAATATCAACTACAGACTACTGATAAGAGTGTAAGATGCTCACTAGAAGGAGAATGTGATATTTTACATCTATCGATTTCAAAGTGCGTATCTAGATTACTGAGAATTGTTTATCCAAATATTATGTTACGTGATACATGCATGTACATGTACATGTATCTAGGGCAGTACCATTGACCTGACTCCCTCAATCTGTCATAAACATACATACATGTACACTGTATACCAGGCAATGTTTGAAATTAAAAGTCTACTTGTGCATGTACATGAACTTGTAGACTAATGACAACTTTTCACCTTTATCGTGTTGGATCAGAACCTTTGATTTTTTATTTACTTCAATAAAAAACAAAAACTTGATGTGTTGCATATATTTATTACATATAGTACACTACTTGTATATAATCTGATAAATTATATTTCATGAAAGAGCATGTCTACAATGTAGTTGATCAACTAAATGTACATGTATGAGTATTTTGTTTTTGTTTTTGTGTATGTTTCGAATACTATACTCAACGATATATTGTTCTGTTTTTGTCATAACTGTGTTAAACTCTTATTATTATTATCATTATTATTGTTCTGATTATTGCTGTTATATTTGAACAAAATATTGATGGATATGTCAATGAAGTTCAGTGAATAAATACATACAGTCATACATTAGCAGAAAAAACATTGAATTCATGAGCGATTTAGCTCAGGGAAAGCACCAAAGAGCTCTGGAAAATTAGAAAATTGTTTAAAGTAATGAATCAAATATGTAAATATTGGTGTTTGGACATTAGTCATAAATCTAAAAAGAGCGTCTGAACTGTGAACAAAAAGTAATTTTTATGATGGATTACACATACCGAGTGGTGATATCATTGCATGAATATTCACGAAACAGTACTCGGACTGACTACTCTCTAAGGTTGTCTGATGGAAAGGATATTCCGCAGACATGAATGACAAGTTCCTTAGAAGGAAATACAAAGCAATGACCAAGAATAAAGGAAAATAATGGTTTCCTTCCTTGCTTTCAAGTATTTGTTTTGGAATGGGTCAGTAAATTAATGTTTGTTAGGAAATGTGGACTTGCGAATGTGCACTCTTAAAGCTCACAGACAGTCTCGGTAGCAAAAATCATACTGGCAAGAAACTATCTAACATAGTCACATACTACTCTCCTTTTATCATAAGACACATGTACGAGATTAGTTAACATTCCATTCACGATTTCGAACAAATTTTAGTGTAAATATCTGTAAGAAACGCTTGGTAACGGCTTTTCACTGCCTCACGCTAAGACCATATCCACCCGAAGGTTCCCCGCACAATAAACACAGCGCTTCGCACAGCAATCCTAATGTGAGTAGTGTGTGTGTGGCCGTTGTTTGAATTTACATCACCTCTTTTTTGGGCCAGTGATTTTTATTACTTTTCACCTCTCATTCAGTAAATATTTCACTTGAGGAGGAAAAAACTTCACAGCATCTTAGTTATGTTAGTACCCTGCTTTTTATTAAGTAAAATCAAAGAAATCTCACAAAAAGTTTTTGAGGGCCTCCCAAAACTAGCTGTTACCTTTAAAACTGTGCATGCGTGTACAATGTACATGTACATGTACATGTACATGTGGCTACAGATTTTTAAACAAGGATGAAGCTTTACATCAGCCAGGTCAGGTGCATCCGTGGGCTCCCAAATTTTAACTCCAGTCCCCCCGGATTTTGAAATTTAAAGTGTTAAACAGGGTCCATAGCACACAGTCTGACAGACCCTAAAATTTCTGTCCAGACCATTTGTGAAAAAAAAGAAGCTACACATGTACATATATGTAGAGTCCTGTGTATGTTTGTGCAAGAATTGGCAAGGCCGAACATTTTTAGTTAGGCAGTGTATATTAAACCAGATGAACTTTGGACCTTTTGCTGTTTTGGTAAAGTACACTGTAGTATTCAAATATATTTTGACTACCAACAACAACTCAGGTTCACACAAAGGGAGCTAAACTTTAAGTTTCGTTTGTAGTTTCAAAACTTTAAGTTAACTTGTAGTTTAAGACCCTATGAACGGACTTGTAGTTTCAAAACTTTAAGTTTACTTGTAGTTCTAGAATCACAAGCAAGCTCGTGGTCAACGCCGAAACCACGAGCAGCGGGGGGGGGGGGGGGCGGTCCATTACAGTAGGCAGCAGTTCATATGAACTTTGGAACAATCAAAAGTTTTCAAAATATAGTTGATGTAACTTACACATGTAAATGGAATTTTTTTCTTCTTCTCTTAGTTTCCCCTCATGAATGGCAACTTAGAAAGCTGGAGTTTTATGTTTTGTGTATCTTGATGACCACAATACAGTGTAGTCACATCTACAGATGTACTTGAACATTGAAAAATTATCCCATTCTCATATCAGTTTCAATGTGAAATGGATATTGTACTTCAAATCATTTCAATAAAGCTGTCCAATTATGTATCATATGACAGCTTTAATGTGAAAGGAATAGATGCAATATACTTTCAGTCAAGTACCGGCCATGCCATTGCTTTTAAAGAAACTGCCTTGGCTCTAGAAGTTAATAACTGGGAAAGGGGGGTGGTGGTGTATAATGAGGTTCTGAATCCATTAAAATGACAGAAACTGATGCAATCCTGCTGAAAATCACAAGCAGTGATAAGCTCCATACGCATTTATATATCAGTGGGACTGCACACATAAATACACTACATATACATGTGTATGTGGCATAAAAACATGTGTATGTGGCATAAAATTTTAGTCCACAGTTTTGACTGCATGTAGTCGTCGTGGTATTTAAAGAATATGAGGGCAATTCCTGAGCAATTCTTCCTACGAGACATTGCTAAGTACTGTGTGTTTTTTTTTCCTACATGTGTATATGGGAATGTATAGAATGAAAACAAGCATAAATTATTTTCCACCTTTACCAGGACCCTGTTTCATAAAACTTGTTATCAATGACAACTACCTCATTTCTATGACAAATTTGTTCTCAGCCAATCAGATTCAAGGATTTCAGCAGCTTATAACAGTTATTGTATCTTGTTATTGATAACAAGTTTTATGAAACAAGGGGCCCTGAACTCGACGTGATTCTCTTTACCATCAAATGATTTTCATACAGATGTCGGCCATACTCACACAGGGGTTGTAGGTAATTCATTGTTCCATTCTTGAAATGAAATACTGGTTGAAAAGAACATACATTGTAGATCATTACAGGCAATAGAAATGCCTCTCAATTGGAAACTGCCATTCCTTTGCTCACTACAATTTCCTCTTAATATTTTCTTGTTTCCAACAGAACGATTCACTGGCTATTCATGCACTACCCAGCGATGGAGTTATGTGTGCAACTCCTAAAGATGGTTCAGCTTGTCATCGTGTGCCACTTTTACCTGGCGAGGTCTGTGAGACTCCTCAGGAGAGAATATCTCAATCGATTGTGAGTATTTGATTTGAAAGTTAATTTATCTTTATTAATGAAATGATTTTGATTTTTTTAAAGATAAACTTGAGTTCTGGTTATGAGATTGAATTGTGAAAGAAACAGTACTGTCTCAAAGCAATTGGGAAAGGTTGATTATATAGCACAATAGAATCGGTGTATGATGTAAGGTTTTGGAATCGCCAAAATGATAAGAAACTGACTCAATCCTGCTGAGAGTCACATGCACTGCACAAAGAAATGTGTATGGGACTACAAACAAATGTTCGGCCTGAACATTTCAACTGTTTCTTGTTTTATTTTGAATGTGAGGGCATTTGAAGAGCAATCCTTTTCAGGGGACACATCTACTATGATAATCTTTCAAACTAACAAAATAAGAATGAGAAAGCTCACAAATTATTTTTTACCTTTCCCAGAACTCAAGCTTAACATTTTCAACTGCAACTTTTCGTTGGTGTTTGCAAAGACGTCTTCCAGAATGCAAATACCTGTAATGACACACACCATAAGTTCAAATCTGTTATGGAGATACAGTAATGTATACATTGTCCGTCTAGGATCTTGAGAATTATGTGTGAACCATGATTTTCAGTTTGGTTTGCAAGGTTACGCAAGAAAGAGTGTCTTAATTGATTGTACAGTAAGAAAGAGATTCTGAGTTGATTGTATAATTTGCAAGGCTACTCACCAAAGAGTTTCTCAATCCATTTCGAGGCCACTCAAGAAAGACTACATCAATTCACTGCGTGTACATGTATGTTGGGAGCTTCTCCGGAAAGAGCATCTCATTTGATTTTGAGTAGGATCTGTGAGTCATAATTGTGGATATGACCTATTGGGTTTTAGTTAATAAAGGTGTCTAAATCAATGAGGCTATTGACAATAGGTTTCCCTAATTCCCAACCATTTGTAGAAAAGTATCATACATGTATATGCTGTGATCGTGATGCTATCATGCTATGGAACTTACAATATTTAAGGGTATCGCAATTAATATTGAGTATTATATAAGAGTTCGATATTTTTTAAAAAGCATTTAAGTTGATTGCGAATCTTCTTTGTGACCTAGTTAGGTCAAGATTCAAGGAGGTACATGTACATGTATCTTGTTTGGATATGTGGAAATGTGATTTCGGAGGCTTTCATGTGAAGCTTCTCGGATTTCAATTGTGTAGGTTGTCTTAAACCAGTACAGGAAATGATGTCTGTAAATATTAGAGCATCATCTCTTTCTTTTATGGAAGCAAACTACTGGGGTTTTTGTCTTGTTCTTTCATTTCAGCCTCGTACTAGTCCTGTTAGGAGCCTACTTGGCTTTTGTTTTTCATTAATGTTATATTCAACCAATACAGGAAAGAATATGTGTAAATATTAAGAGCATCATCTCTTTCTTTTATGGAAGCAACTGTGATTTTGTCTTTCTTTGCAGCCTTGTTTTACCAGTACTAGTCCTGTTCGGTGCCTACTTCCTAGCGGTCACCATAACGGGGATTTTCATCTCTAAAGACCAATCCATTGCATGTCAAGGTTGGTCCTGCTTGTAGATATAGTTAAACTGTCTAGAAAAGCCACTCATTGGAAACAGAAAGAGTTACCTCTGTTGACGGGTGGCCTTTCTATACAGGTTGTTCATCACATGTTTCCTTTCAGAGGGAAGTAATATAGCAAGGTTCCCATGGTCATGGAAAAACAGGAAAGTCATGGAAACATAAATTATTCTGGAAAGTCACGGAAAGTCATGGAAAATGAAGGGGGGAAAAATCTCTTAAAGTCGTGGAAAGTGATGGAAATTGATGTGCGTGTGTGGCTTTGGCAGCCTTCCATCACAAACATGAAATAATTTATATCACTGATTGGTAATCGTACACCAAAGTGGTTCTTATCTGGTCGTGGAAAAAGGCAAAAATGGGTCACGGAAAGTCACGGAAAGTCATGGAATTTGGTTCTCAAATTTCTGTGGGAACCCTGTGTAAGCGACCACTATAAACAGGTGGTCTATATAGAGAAGTGATTACTCAGTTATAGAGAAGTGACTACTAAATTATAGAGAAGTGACTACTCAGTTATAGAGAAGTGACTACTAAATTATAGAGAAGTGACTACTAAATTATAGAGGAGTGACTACTAAATTATAGGGAAGTGACTACTAAATTATAGAGAAGTGACTACTAAATTATAGAGAAGTGACTACTAAATTATAGAGGAGTGACTACTAAATTATAGGGAAGTGACTACTAAATTATAGAGAAGTGACTACTAAATTATAGAGAAGTGACTACCAAATTATAGGGAAGTGACTACCAAATTATAGAGAAGTGACTACTAAATTGTAGAGAAGTGACTACTAAATTAGGTTTGACTGTACATGATGTATTGGAAGAGGAGGCAGTGAAGAAGGGTAAAAGCAGATGGAAGAGAAGAGGGGTAAGGGAAATTAGAGAGTTGGTGAAAGAACATTCATGTAGGTGTTATCAACTCCAAATAGCAGTCCAGTTTCTTGCAATTGTTAGTTTCTGCCAAGCTTTGTTATTTGAGAGAAAGGGGAAGAAAAAGAGCTGATGGAAGATGGGAAGTAAGGAGATGGAGGAAATAAGAGGAAGAGGAGGAAAAGAACAAGAGTTGGAAGTAGGAATGTACCTGGAGGAGAAAGGGGGCAGAGAGAATGTTGGAATTATGAATAAAGACAAAGTTGATAACAAACAGAAAAAAAGGATGAATCTTAAATTACGTAGAGTAGAACTAAAATGTTCAATGATTATGGATAAAATGAGAAACAATGATAAATTGGATAATAATAATTAATAATTTACAATATTTATATAGCGCTTATCACAAAAAATGTCTCTAAGCGCTTAAGAAAAGGAAAGAGGAGAAAGAAAGAAACAGTTTCAGACGTACAAAAATATATTAGTTAAAGGTTGAGAGAGCTGCATATATGCTAAGGCACTATTTGATGAACAGATAAGTTTTTAACATGGATTTGAATCTTTCCGTTGAGTCTGCTTGTTTTATGCATTGAGGTAGATTGTTCCAGAGCTGAGGATTGGGGGGGGGGGGGGGGGGGGGGAGTTGGAATCAGAATCAATTTACCAAGAAAACTAAGTCTTTACTGCAATCTTCGAACCTGAAAAACTCTGCTTTGACATATATGAGATATTATTTTTCTCCATCTGTGTGTAGAACCATTCTTGGTGATGTTTTCTGCAGTGGAATGCGTCCTGGTCCAGATGTTCATGATATGTGGTATCTACATGACTAAGAAACTACATAGCGTCAGCATGCTACGAAGCCAAAGGAGAATGCAAAAGAGAAATATATGGAGGTAAATTCTTTGCAAATAATATTGAATTGAATTGAATGTTAAAGATCAAATTGAATTCTGGATCAGGGGATTACATTGTGAAAGAAACTGGCTGGAGGCAATTAGAAAAGGTTGATTAATGTGGAGTACATCAAAATTGGTGTTTTCTGTGAGGTTTTGGAATCCTCAAAATGATAAAAGAATTTACTCAGACTTGCTGAAAGTCACATGTACTGCACATAGAAATGTGTATATATATAGAACTACACACACACACACACACACACACACACACGCATGTGGCATGAATGTTTGGTCCAAACTATTTTTCGTCATATACGAATGTCAGTGCATTTTATATGAGACCAATTTAAGAGCAATCCTCTTCAGGGCTCACTCCTCCTGTGATATTCATGCACATTAACATTTCTAAAGAAAAATGAGAAAGCTCATATATTATTTATGACTTTTATGAACAGAACTCAACCTTCTCTTCTGGGTACAATTTACATGTAACTTGTATTAAAAATATATAACATCACTCTAAACAGTAATGGGAAGCAAGACTGCAATGTATAGTGAGAATGGCAGCAGTATGGAATTACAGTTAACTTTGCATAAGTCAAATCTGTTGGGACCACAGAAAATAGTTCAACTTATGCAAAATTTGACTTAGAAATTCAAAATAACACATATGTGTTTTGCATAGTTTGGTCAAAAAAATTGATTTGACTAGGGAAAGTTCGACTTATGCGACTTCGAGTTATGCAAGGTTAACTGTGATTTGAAATAACCCCACTGGTGTAGATATTTCAGGTGTCTCATAGCGCCATATGCAGTGCCTTGTATTGGAGAAACATAATACTCTGGAATTAAAACGGTTGATGGACATGACAACTTTGTGCTAATAACATGTACATTTATCACGTACAGTGTATGTGAATGAAGAAGGGGCTATGCGAGTTGATATGCAATGTTTGTTTTCATATCACGTAGAGTCTTGTATACATCTCAAGTGTGTTGACTTTGGTACACAAAAGATAAAGGCACATGTACATGCATGTGATCAAGAGCAATACTTGTGTAGGACTGTTCTTTGTTCAGGTTTCTTTATTCGATATAAGAATAACGATAGATGGTTTATCTTACGTGGTGCCCTTCCAGTTACAAGTAAACAACAAAAGTGCTTTACAGCTTTTGCCCCCAGTCATCGGATCCGGTTGCAATTTAAACACTTACAGTGCATACCTCTCCAATCCACAAGCATACCCACGTTCATCAAAACACATTTGATGTTCGCACCCTATCGGGTAGCTATTTTAGAACCTAGGCAGAGAGAAGCCATGGCTGGAACTTGTAACCTTCTCATTCACAGTCACACAGTCACAATAAACAAGTCTTCATTCTCCCCTCCACGCTCTGGAAGACAAAAGAGCATCCCATCACTGCTATTATGTAAAATAAGTATAAAAACTGAGAATATGCATGTGACACTTGTTCTACATATTTTTACAGAACAGCAGTGAGAGAATGTCCTTTTGACCACCAGGTCCCCGTCTTATAAAAGAGTTGCGATTGATTACAAATAATTTTACAATTGATATCAATTGCATCTCCTATCTCTTTGTAAAGAGTTGCATTGATATCAACTGCAAATTATTTGTGATCATTCGCAAATTTTTTATAAGACGGGCCCCAGAACTATTGTGAAGGGTAAAATGAGGGGTTGTTTATTTTTTCCACTCTCTTTATCTATCATGTTCATAGTGTCAAGTGATTAAACCACTCAACAATGACACCTCTACGTACAATTGTGGCAAGCAGGAAACAGTGTCTAATCTTGGGAGCGATGTACATGTAATCTCTAGCTGAATGCCAAATTATGTTGTTGTTTTTTTTGTTTTTTTTTTTTTTTTTTAAATGAACAGGAGTACCCGTGTCACGAAACGTGATATCAATACCATTATCATAATTGATGTTTTAATACATGAGCAAAACAAATTTCTTTGTCAAATGAACAAACAAGTAGGGCAACTTAATGAAATGAAATGAAATGAAATGAAATTAAATGAATGAAATGAAATATCCATGTTGGCTGCTGGAATCACTGAATTGCAGCAAATTCATTGTAGAAATATGACAGTTGTTTATTTATGACATATCCATGTTGACTACTGGAATCACTGAATTGGAGCATATGCAGTGTTGAAATGTGACAGTTGTTCATTTATGACAAAGTTTTATGAAAGGGCCTTAGACTTGGCAGCCCTCGACCAGTAGAAATGAATATATGAGATACAGCCTGTATTTTCCAATATTTTGTCATTGTATTTATCAATGTTATTTATTTGCTTTTCTTTTTCTTCCAACAGTATTATTCTTGCCTTCGAATTATCATCTATTGCAACGCTCATCTATGATAGCTTCATGCTCGGAAGTAAGTACATTGTACCCATATGCCACGATAATTCTAGTCCCATATGTACATTAACATGTATGTTTAATAGTGTTTTTCAGTTGATGCATTTTCTCTGTAGGAAGTCTTTGTAATTTCTTTTGTTGGTCCAAATAAGCCAATAAGTATGAGGATTCTGAATGACTACATGATCAACCATGCATCATGATTTTGCAGCCCGTTTCTCTGAAAATACAGCTTTATTGTGGGTACTCCAGATGTTACCACTATGAACATGGTGAACAAAGAACCGGACAAAATATACAGCTCCTCATTGTACCTTCCACAATTGCTCTGGTAGACAAAGGAACATCCCTTCATTGCTATTATGTAGAAATATGTAGAACAAGTGTCACATGCATATTCACCTGTTCTACTTATTTTTACATGATAGCAACGGAGGGATGTTCTTTTGTCTACAAGAGCAATTGTGAAGGGTACAATGTGGAGCTGTATATTTCGTCTGCTCCCTTTGTCATTGTGTTCATAGTGTATTAATGGTCATCATGTACTTCTACCATCAGCTATTAAATGAGGAGAGCCTTATACAAAAACTTTTTTTTTTTTTGTGGTGACCCCCATGCATCAGCTGAAGGTATCTTTTGGCTTTCTACCTTGTACCCCCTGTTCAGACACAAAACGTTTATACCGAAACTCAATAAAGAAATGCATAAAATTTTCATCGTATAGCTTACCGACCGTTCATACACATATCTCGACCGATTAGAAAATTAGAAAAAAACGTATATTTGTTATGGTCGCCGCTAGCCCCTGCCCCCCGGTAAGGTCACCTTTGGCGCGCTCACGTTAAGTCCCGCCCAGTTATACCGTTCTATGGTCGCCATACGTTCAGACACACATGGAAAGGTGATTTGTTATCGAATTCTAGTTCGAAACGATGCTCTGACCCTAGTTTCGTTATATGACGTTTCGTTAGTCAGCGTTCAGACACATAAATCCATCGTATAGCTATACCATTTCGGTATGAATTTTTTATGTCTGAACACCCTGATGGTCTTTGTCATCGTTCTGCTTTGTGTTCTGTTGAATGTAAAATAAAACAAAACATAATGAAACGAAACTGTAAACAAAATGTGATTAACGGTGATAACGGTTCTCTCTTGGCTTTCATACAGGTATGGACGGTCGTGAAAGATGCAGTGACGTATATGTAAGTGTAGATTTTGTTTTCACAGTTTCATCAAAAACTACAAAGGTCTAGGAAATTTGAAATATGTTTACACGATGTAGGTCCCCTTTGTTAGTTATATTCTAAAGGAATATCCCTCTAATCTACATTTGTGTAAGATGTACATACATGTACATGTAATATGGTTCATTGAAATAAAAATAACATGCAGCTCGAGAGCTGAAATTGTTCAGTTTACAAAAGTAAGACATATATTATAAATAATCAACAGAAGAAATTGTTTGAAAATTAATTGAACGACTAAACAAATTAAATTTATATAGTGTAAGAATCTGGCATTTAAAAAAAAAATGTCTTGCCAAGAAGCGTAAGAGGAAAGGAAGAGAGAAAGGGAAGAAGAGAGAGAGAGAGAGAGCAAAGGTAAGCACAGAGAGAGGGGTAGAGAGAAGAGAGAGAAGAGGAAGAGAAGACAATTGGTGAAAAGTTGGTAAATAAATGTTATTATTGTATAGAGGGAGATCACAGAGACTGCAACCAAAGAAAACCCCAAAACTGTGATTGAAATATGCATGGATGCATGTACATATGACAATAAGAAATACGCAAAGCTAAGTGAGTATATGAACTGCTGATAAAGAAATACACATGTTGCAAACATAAGTTTAATTGATATTCAAGAAATAAATGGAAATATATCACTTTAAGTGATATTAAAGTTGAAGTGATGTGGTTGACTAGAATCAGACACAAGTTATTTTGAGGTCAAAGTATCTACCTTGCACTTTGACATTTCGTGTACGTGAGATATTCATTTAGTTGACAGATACCGGTACATGTATGTCCAATGGCATTCAGAATATTGCAGCTCTAGGTATTTGCTACAATGTTCAATTAGTCATATTTTTTAAATGCTACTTTTAAAAGGGGGTAACGTTACCATAATCAATAGTCCTGTGTTGGCAAGTGCTTAAAAGAATTACCACTTGAATTCTGATTTAATAAGTGTTTCCCCTTTCTTTCAGAATGAGTTTACATTTAGCTGGTTTCACTTTCATTTCTCTTCTATTTCTATCTACAGAACGACAATAAAGTATCATATAGTGTGGTGTATCTGCTCTTAATGGTGAGTGCATAGGGGTGTCTTCACACACTGCTTGTTTGTTGCATTGGTTTCAGGTTTTCCTATTCCATTTATCTTTTTACACAAATTAGATTTCATTTGAATATGGTTGATCTGAATTACATGTCAAGTTCCTGACGTTTAAATTTTAAC
Organism: Heliocidaris tuberculata; assembly: GCA_025618425.1. NCBI lineage: Eukaryota > Metazoa > Echinodermata > Echinoidea > Camarodonta > Echinometridae > Heliocidaris > Heliocidaris tuberculata. Next base: position 19,110,801 of record CM046852.1, on the reverse strand, counting down.
ACCTTTGTTCATGTAATGATATATATTCTGAATTAATTAGAACAAATTTCCTTATTACAAAATCAACATTTTGATTACATAATAAATTTGTTCTTATCAGTTGTACCAGTCAATGAACCTTGTTCAAGAATCTGGATTAATAGATCAGATTTATGTATGCTCACAATGTGTGCACTATATCTCCGGTCCCTAGGGAGTATTTTTGTATTAGGTTGTTGTTTTTTTTCCAGCTCCCACTGGTTACTGGATGGCATATGTGGACTAATGTCTTTTCTGAAGGACAGTTATCCCTTGCCAAGACTTGAACACATGACCTTCATATCTGCAGTCAAATATGAAAGCCATTAGTAATCCACTACATTGTACAACACCTCTAGACTCTATATTTTGAAACCAATGAAAATAAAGTTTTTCTGGACACACTTTCTTTCACATTAGACTTGTACTCTGTATTTCCAGTCATGTGCCCTGGCATGGAACCATGTTTAATTCGTCTCTTCTTTCCAGAAAAAAAATGAGATAAAACAAATATTGACTAGCCTGATATTTACCAAGTTTTACTTTGTTTTATAATTAAATAACATTATTTTGCCATGCATGTAAATAGTTTATATTAATTATTACCTGATATTTTAATTGAAACATTGGCTTTCTTGCATTGCAGTTCTTCAAAATTATAGTGCCAATTTTAACACTACTCGTTGTGTTTCATCCTGTTGACCGAGAGACAACAGAAGAAAGACTTATATCCAGTACATCGGAGAATGATGTGAGTATCAAAAGGCTGTCATCTGTACTCGCGAAGATAGAAAAATCACTAGTTCTCTTGTGAGTGTTTGCTCGCGAGTTTTCATGCGTTTTTTTCTGTCCGCAGAAAAAGAGTTTCGCTGTAAGTGAGAATGGCCTTTTGTGGAGAGCAAGATATCTAAGCAGCAAGAGCTGACTTTGTACTCTACATTCTCTTTTATATATTCTCATTTGTATGGTTAAATGGCAGTTGTTACATTCTAGTTGTTAACCCTTTCAGGACAGGTATTATTTAAGGGCTAAATTGATCACATTTTGTTCTTCAAATTGGCAACAATAATATTTTTCTTTTAGTGCTACATGGTTCTAATAAGGTGTGATGTTTTTTGAAAACAATATACATGGTTGAAAATTTTGTTGATAATTTGAAAAATTGCCAATTTTGATGAAAAGCAATGATTTTGAACCTCTCAATGTGTTGCCAATTTAAGGATATTAAAGCTTATTCTTGTTTCAAAATGTCTGGCATCAAACGTAACATGGCCATGAAAATAAAATGGACAGAGTGTGTGCAGAAATTTTTGCTCGTTCTACTCATGCATCCAGTATATTTTTTAGAGCTCTGAATCAAAAGTTCTTGAGGCAAAACACAAAATGTGATTAATTGTCTCGAATGGGTTAAATAAGATAATAATGTTTTCTGTCTGCCTTTCTGCCCTCCCCTTCCTTCTCCTCCTTACTCCAGGGTTATTACCACCATCACAGAAGGTTGTACTCCCCTGGGACAGCAGGCCACGGTTTCACCCCTCCTCCACCTCCAACGGCCCGCAGCCCCACCCGACGGACGCAGTCTTTCCCGAGGTTACCTATCATCACAGAAGAGGCGGAACCGACGATGATCAACGCTTCGCTCCCCACATCGGCATAGATGTCCGGAATAAGACTTGAGAAACTGTAATTCCTTGATGCTGCCCTGCTGTATTGGAAATACGTGAAGTGATGCTGCTGTTTCTCATAGTACTGATTTCAGAAGCAGTTTTGGGAGAGAGATTCAGTGACGGATGTCTTGCTCTTCCTTGCAGCTGAGTTGTGTACGAACAGAGCTGAGAAAAAGACTTATTGGTCGCTCTTGGCTTCATCCACAGCAACCTTGAAAGAATTTGTGCTTGAGCTTTTCGCTTCCCCCAGTACTGTTCAAGTAGAAGATACTTGTACATGGAGCTACATGTAGTAAATGCTTGGAGGGAATCAACCAGAAGGCCTACAGTTTTGTGTCCTATCCTAGAGACTCGTAGGAAATGAGGATTTACTACATGGTCTCTATCAGAGTGATGATACAGATATCTCATATGATTTGTATGGATTGAGTGCTGTCTCTATAATGAAAGTTTTAATCATGGATTCAATTAAACATGATGTTTTTTCACTTTTCATAAGAAACGTAGTGTCAGCTGGGCTGATGGAATGATTTTTCAGAAAACAGATATGTAAGGTTAGAAGGGAGGTGGAACTGACAGTAGTTTGAATAATCTGTGCTAATAAACAATGGCTTTATGATATAAATGGACTTTGAAAGGCAGTCCAAATCATGGGACATCTTGATGAAACTTGGTGATAGTCCAATGATGCTGCCACTAGCAAGTTGCATGAATATTCTTCTGATTCAATTAATTACATAGATTGAACAATGCAATAAAACCCGTGGACCAATAACAGATATATGATAGATTATTCATATTCCTAGACAACCTATCTTTACTCAGATGATGTTGTGTTTAATGGGGAGCAAAATTTATTTCCAGGGATTGTTTTGCTAGTTATTAGTCCCACATATATGTTGATATAAAGGTGCTACTTAGGGACTTGCTCAATGGCAAAGGACAAGCATTTCAAACAACTTTGTAACTTTATAAGCAACAGTGAGGATGTCGATGAGTTGTGTGGAAAGAGCTGCCAACGTGTCACTTACTTTTAACTGATTGACTTGCCTGAAGATGGTGTGTAGATGTTGTAATAGTTCTATTTACATGTACAATCCATGGTTGATGTGATAACTAAGCATGTCATCTTGATTGAAGATGGTTTACACTATGCTGCAGGTAATGATGTATGTGGAAAGTCTGCCAGTTTTTGAAAATGAGGTGTATAAATCTTGTATATCACATATCATGGTTTCCATGAAACTGCAGATGGCATTTTAACTGTAATAATATCTTGCTGATTTTGAAAATGATGTATTTCTCATATATCATATTTTCTGTGGCAGATTCTTGAAAACTCTATGCAGTAGTATGATGGAAATCACCCAATTGATTTCATCGACAATGAAATCCTCTGGCCTTGTTTCTACATAGTTTAGACAAGAAGTTTTGGCAACATTTTCTAGAAACACTTGCAATTTCCTGAAGTGGAAAAAAAAGGAAATGAGAAAATCTAATCAGTAAGTGAGATCTTATCGAAAAACAAATGTGGCATCGCTATTTGAAGAAGAAAAAATTATCAAAAAAAGAGTATGACTGTAGCACTGTGGCTTGTTTGGAACAAATAATGAAAAACTAATGGGTGAAGATGATGCGCAGTTTATGTATAGGGTTAGATGCTATATAATATAAATGTAAGTTATTTGAACTGTTACTAGAGACTACCAATAGATGCTATGACTGTACTTGTAAACAGAAAGAGAAATTATTTATATTGTAGAATAATATTACTTTTTCATGTGTTGTCTCGTGATTGTACATGTATATATCTAGATATATTTGTTTGATGTGTTTATGTGAGATGCTAATGCAATTTTTATCCCTTATTTGTCTGTATTTCTCCTTTATGCCTTATATGCATGGCACTTTTGAATGGAAAAATCAACATTTCTGTATAGGTCACAAAGATGGTTCTCTGCTAGAGTGATATGTTATTTTAAGAAAAATTAATGGAAAAAGTTCTGATCAGAAATTTATATAAATACAGATTTGTTTCTAAAAGGACTTTCTTTCTCCTCAAGCACCCATTTAGCCTTACGTAGATATGAATGAAAACAAAATTTTAAAGAAGAATAAATAATGACACTGTAAGTTTATTTTTCGATATACTGACCAGTAATGACTTTGGATGCAGTTTTTCTTTTTTTCTTTTCAATAACTTTTTTAATAGATTTTGTTTGCACAAAATTGGCCATTCAGGAATATAGAAGAAAATGTTTCCTTATTTTTTTGTCAGATGTGATAGTGACAGTAAGTTCAGTTATTTATTTTCTTTTGCCGAACGTATGTTCTACTCATTTTCTTTCAGCAATGCAATTACGATGCTTGCCGCCAAAACAATCTCTGAAGCTTCGTAGCTTGTGATATGCTGCAGGGGCTGCGGAGCGTTTTTGAAAGTTGGGGGAGGGGCTGATTTGATTTCACTCGAATAATGATAATTTCGCACCTTTTTTCCGGGATTTTATGAAATGTGTCTACTGCGGCCCCTGTACTCTGTTGTAACTTAGCAAAAGAGGGCACCCAGCATTAGATCAAATCATAGCCATCTGTACACGTACTGTAAAACCGAAAACTTTTGCGCATTTAATGTTTGCAAATTTGTGAGCGGTTCAGATTCGCAAAAGTGTCATGCTGCAAAATCATTGAATCATAATTGACACAACACTGAATTTTTGCTAATCGCGAAAGTTTCTTGCTCTGAAAATGGCTGTTTTTCACAATTTGCGAAAGTTTCATGTTGCAAACGTTCCTGGTTTGACAGTAGTTTGGCCATATTGGTTCAAGTTGGACACAACATGGCTCATGCTGCTTTGCCGGACAAACACAGAACAAAAGAATCAGTGCCATGTTGTGTCCCAATAGGAATGGCATTCTCGAAAGTCTGCTATTAAGCCAGTTTATAATTACAGAATGCGCTTGCGCAGATAAATGTCATTTGCACCACGTACAAATGACCTCTATGTCGAGGAGTGCGTACCATGATACGCTTTTAGTTGTTAAATAAGATGCGTGCACGGGTACAAATCGGGTGAATTTGTACCATCTACTTATTGTGAACTGGCTTGCAGATTGCTCTGGTTAATTTTCTTGTGGTTTTGTATATCATGCTACTGTGGAAAGTCGCTATAACGAGGACCTTGGGACCAAGATAATTAAAGGGAAGCTTGAGTTCTGGGAAATGTAAAATTTTATTTGTGAGTTTTCTCATTCTTTTTATGTTAGTTTGGAAGATTATCATAGTAGATATGCCCCCTGTAAAGGATTGCTCTTCAAATGCTCTAACATTCAAAATATGACAAGAAACAGCTGAAATGTTAGGGACGAACATTTGTGTGTGCAGTGCCTGTGACTCTCAACAGGATTGAGTTGATTTCTTATCATTTTGTTGATTCCGAAACCTTACACCATACACCACTTCTTATGTGCTATATAATCAACCTTTCCCAATTGCTTTGAGACAGTTTCTTTCACAATTCAATCTCACGACCAGAACTCAACTTTATCTTGACATGTAGCTTGTTATATCAGGGTAAAAGAACATGTGGACTGGCGACCAGCGAAATTACCTTGTTATATCAGGAATCTTGTTATACTGGAGCTCTTTATAGCGAATTTCCACTGTACCCGTTTTCCGTGTGATCCTTGTTTTTATCTCAGGTTGTAGAATTTAGTACTCATTTTGTATGTTATCCCGTGAAAGTTGAGCAATGTGAACCTTTACCTTGATTCCGTATCCGATTGATTGAGATGAAGATACAGTATATATGGTCCATCCTCGGTCATTGTCCAGCACAGTTGTACCCCTTCCATGCTATGTGCAGAAAATTCCACTCAAGAATTTCTGTGTTGAAAGTTTGTTGACTAAAAATGGCTACGTGTTACCTTCTTTAAGCCCACCACACACTATACGTTCTGACTACGATCCGATTGTGGAAGAATTGGCAATGGCATTTGATTTGGACATTCAAACATGTAAAATCTAAATTACCGAGCTTCTGAATAGTCATGTGAATAATGAAATGAAAATTTAGTGGGTCGCAAGCTTACTCGTTGGAGGAAAAGCCAAGTTGGCACCAAATCGTAGTGACGTCAAATCAAACATGCGATTTTCTAGGATTCGAAGCCGATTTGGACTTTATTCCAAGTAGAAGGTTTACAATGCACTCAGATTTTGATTGTAGTATTGACATTGTTATTCAGAATCTCATTTAAGAAAATTATGATCGTTTAAATTTCATGATCTAATTTAACTGCGATTTCTTTAAAAATCAAATTGCAGTCGGATCGTATAGTGTGCAGTGGGGTTAACACAGACGCAGGTACATGTTATCATGAAGCTTTGTCCTCGTGGAATGTAGTTTGATGTCCAAATGAACAATGCAACAAGTCTTTATCCCTTTCTTGACAGGAATTACTTCAGGGCTAAACTGATCACATTTTGTTCTTCAAACTGGCAACAATGATATTTTTTCTCTTAGTGCTACATGATTCTAATAAGATGTACTGTCTTTGAAAACATTATACATGGTTATGGACTTTGTCAAAATTGAAAAAATGGCTAATTTTGATTTTAAAAAAAACAATGATTTTGAACCTCTCATTGTGTTGCCAATTTAAGGATTTTAAAGCTTATTCTCCTTTTAAAATTCCTGGCATCAAATCCAGTATGGTCATGCAATAAAACTAGACATAGTGTGTGCAGAAATGTTTGCTCTCTCTAGTCCTACATGTACATACATGTATGGTATATTTTTTAGGGCTCTGAATCAAAAGTTATTGAGCCAAACCACAAAAGGTGGAGTGATACCATGAAAGGGTTAAAGTCAGATTCAGTTTACACGATTATTCGAAAACTTGATGGTACAGGAGAAGTTAAGCATGTTAAAATGTGGATGAGTTTTATGAAATGGCCTTAACCCATAAGGATGTTAGATTGATCTCAAACGGGATAATCAGAGCTCGACATGAGTATTATTGGTCTTCCAAAGTGTTTTAATGCCAAAGCTGTATGTTTGTTGATAAGAGATCCTTTGCACTCTTGTGTATATTATTCGTTTGTTTTTTCACCACCCCTATTTAGTGATATAACTTATTAACCCCTTCCATGCTGTAGGTGACAAATCCCATCCACGAATCATATTGATAAACATTTTGTTTGGACTCTGGATAGCTACATTTTTCTTCCTAAAAAGAAAGAGGTACCATCATTGTAAAGTTTATCCTCATGCAGTATATTTGATGTCTGATTTAATAATGATTTTGAAAAAAATCATTAAAAGTCCATATTCTACTGTTGAAAGTTCATTTATGAGGATTGTTCAAAACCTTGGTGGCGCAGAAAGGGATCATGAAAACTTCCTAGATTTATACAATTATAATGGCTCTCGCTTTCTCTATCTCATTCAGACATTCTTTTTGTTTAAAAGGATATCTCATGACAGATGGGTATCAGAAAAAGCATGATTTTGGACAACTTCTGTTTGATTGCTATTTGTTTGTATAATTCATTAAATTCCAACACACCTTTTTCACTGTTATCTCTCTAATGCACATTGTAATATCCATCTTGTTGAATTTTTGGGTTTTTTTTGTTTTGTTTTTGTTTTTTGTTTTGTTTTGTTTGTTCGTTTTTTGGGGTTTTTTTTTGTTGTTGTTGTTGTTGTTTTTTTGTTTTTTTTTTTTTTTTGGGGGGGGGGGGGGTTACACCCTGTCTTTGTAATGTGCATTTATAATTTAGTATATTTTGATATTTCAATATCGACATGTTTTACAGATTTATCAGCTGGAATGTTCCTTGAAACCCGGGGTACATGAACATGTATTTCTATGCAATATAAAGACACTTGTTTCATCAAAAATATGTATAACTTAAAAAATAGATAGCCCTCCCTTAAATGCTGTATTTAAAAAGAATAGACATGATGTATAGAATAAAATGTGTCAGAAAATATTTTTAACTTCAAAAACAAAAAATAGATACCCCTCCCTATATTCCTTTATATGACAAGAATAGATACAGTGTATAGAATATATACAATAATTTGAAATAGAACTGTTTACATGACAATGCAACTACTTGTATTTAGGCAGCTATTTTTTCAGTCAGCTTGTACTCATGTAGGATACCATACATGTAAAATATTGAGTTTGTATTTGTTAATTCTAGACTGTACTGTACATCAGCGTGTTTTTATTGTGTGTGTCAAAACTATATATTATTTGTGTCTTTGTTTTAGAGACTTTAAATACCTGTATATTGCACTATACATCTCTACACACTGTACATATGCATAGACTTCTTCATACATTACCATGTATAGTATAAATTAATTTACTTGCATCTGTATATATTTTGTAAATACTGTATAGAACATGTCGCATGTTAAAGTTCATGTATATATGTTTTATGAGGCAGAAATATCATACCTGTTAGGTCTGTTTGATATGCATTGTGCTTTTATGAGATGTGAAATCTTTGCCAAGAGAAGTGCTAGATGTAAAAAAAAAAAAACATCTTTGACACTTTTGATCGTTAGTAACTCCAAATTCATAACTTGTATCATTTTGTGGTTTTCACATTGTACAGTTGAAGGGTGTCACATTTATATGGAGTAAGTTTTATGAAATTTCTTTGAATACTATTTTCTAAATAATACTCTGAATATTTCATTAGATTTTCTTTTTTTGAAAAATCAAGGCTGCAAAATCTATGTGTATCAGTAATTAATTCAGAAGTCAAAAATTTCCATTATGAATGGCAGCAGAAATTCCAGAGCATCTCTTTTAACCCCAGAGTCAAAAATCATTACCCCTGGATAGCAATAGGTTAGCGGTTGCGATGCACAACAGTGTTGTTGTGTTCAGCATTAATTATTGATACACGTAGAGTTTCTTGTCTTGATTATTCAAAAAGTGACAATCTAATTAGATATTCAGAGCATTGTTTTAAGAAAAGTACTCAAAGATATGTCTTGAAATCTTACTTTAAAAAAATTGGCATCCTTCAATTTTAAAATGTGAAAACCTCAGTCTGATTTGAGCTATTACTTTTGAGTTATTAATGATCAAAAGTGTCAATTTTCTTCTTTTTTTTACACCTAGTATGTGTACTTACAAAGGTTATGTTACAATGTGTGTAAACTGATACCGTATGTACATGTAACACATACAGGTACATGTATGTAGATTATTCAGATGTATACATGTACACACTATGTGGTTATCATTGTCAGTATGTTACATGAGAGAAACTTTTATTTCTAAAGTAAAGGAGAGAGACAACTATTAGTAAATGCAAGCCTTTTTGTTTTATTTTTTTAGTCTGGTTATTTAAAATACACAAGATTGTAATAATGTACATGTAGATATTGTCCTCCTTTTCCCTCCTAGTTACACCCACAACTATCTCTCTCTCTCTTCCTCTTTGTTTCCCCTGTCTCTCTCTCTCTCTCTCACCCCTTCTCTTCTTAACTCCTTTCTTCTATCCCCTTTCCCTCTCACTTCCACTCGCCAACTTTTCTTTCTATCCCTCTCTTCCTATCTTTTCCTCTTCCTCTTTTCTTCCTCTCACATCCCCTCTCTCTCTCCCCCTCTCTCTCTGCCTCTCCCTCTCTATTTCCCCCTCTCCCCCCCCCCTCTATCTCTCTCCCTCTCTCTCTCTCTCTCTCTCTCCCCCTCTCTCTCCCTCCCCTCTCTCCCTCCATCCCCTTCTCTCTCTCTGATAAAATCAGACATTTTTCACATACAGAAAAAAGGAATACATGACTATATCCCTCCAAAATAAATTGTTTTTAAATACTTACATGAAACACACATACCAACAAACTTGAGCAATAAAAAAAATGCCAGTTTATTCTTTAAATCAGTAGAATGCATATAATGCACAAAATATCTTATTTACATATCTTTCTCATGTAACATGTTGGTGAGGACAAGATTACACAAGTTTTAATACAAGAACAGCATTTACATAACATTTTACATTTTTACTACTCCATTCAATATACCTGTTTAGCAGGTAACACATGAATCCTTTGATAAAATATTGTGCAAATTAGAGCAATTACACAATTCTACAATGTATTTCATATACACTCATACACGCATTCATACATATAGCTGCTGAATACTATAACTTTGCGACAATAATCATATAGCAATGGTCTTGACAAAAATTTATCAGCAGGTTTTCCCCACCAAAATAAATGAAGATTTAACCATTTTATTTCAATTTCTTGATTTCCATCTCCAAGTCTTCCCATTAGATTGCACTACTGTTAAAATATTCTTTTTTTGTAAATACACTGTATGATAAAACATAATCTAGCACTACATAAACTAAATGTTAATGGTTGATATATTCCACAATGAACTGCAGGTACAAGGTATATTACCTCTACAATATAACATATACATAAATATTAAAAAATTAAATTGCTTAATGAATTAAAACTTAGCATAAATGCAGCACTACCCACCATCAAACACCTTGTTTTACATCTTCCCTCTTTCCATATCCCGACTTTAAAATGGATATTATGGTAAATTCTTTATGATTTGCATAATAAGTTAAAATTAGCTTTGTTATGTTAAATACATGTAAGTTGAGAATGGGTAAGACCGATCCTCATACCAAATAATCTCACAAGTATTATGCAATCCTCCATAGGAAACTGCATTTTGGGGGTTCTCACGAAACACGCCGACCATGCGCGGTCTGATATATAATAAATGAATGATGTTCAAAACAAGAAGTTCAAACAGGCATCACTGTTTTTAATCAACCTCTCTCACTGCATGCCAATTTTCTTGTCACACTTGTCACAAATCAATGACTGTGTTTTGTAGGCTACCATTTTACTACACAAAAGTTTCATTTAGAATAAACATGAAAAGCAGCATTGACATGTTCCCCTTTTAAAGATTACATTTCCTTGTTTAATTCACAAAGGCCTACAATTTAATCATTGGTACAATTATACAACTACAAAAATACCCTGTGGAAACCCCTTCATTACATTAAAGTTACTGATTAACTTTGCCCAGGATTGAAAAAAAAAATCACTGTTCCAGCTAATGCTGTAATCATAATTGCAAACCTTTAGGTCAGATAGGAATCACCTGAGTTTTATAAGCTGATCGGTCGTTTATATATCAAGATATTTGCGATTAAACATTGATGTCGGGATAGAGTACCACCGAACCCTAAAGAACTCTTATGGTTAGCATACCTCGCTCTATCACAGAATACCGTATGGGCTGGAAACCCGCTCTGAAATCGCCAAGCGCTGGTGCTTGGTGTTTGTGACTGCAGCGCAGCGAAGAAGCCGAGCGACTTGCGCTAGCGATTGATCGCGATTTTCTCTTGTTTAGGATAGTAAACGGGTTCCATTTTCTCTCATACTTTCACATATCCTTAATTATATATGTAGTTAGAGGACTGCACACAATTCACTGGCATTTGAGCTGATTTCACAATTTTTCACAAAGTTAATCAATCCCTTTAAAATGAAGGCCATTCACACTATTTTGTGCATTAAAACATTGAATGACATCAAATGCTTACCCTAATAAATCACTGTAATGAATTTCTCTCCAAATATTGGAGTATTCATGTACACATCCAAAAATTTTAATGAAATTGGAGCATGTTTAAGAGAGGGAAAAAAACAATTAAAATATAGCAAAATATAAATATTATATCACCTCTCTTTTATGTAAAGACATAAATGTACCTAAAACAGGTTTTATGATTTCAATAGTATACTCTAAATTATTTCAAATATTTTCAGTAGAAAATATGAGAACTGTTTAAATTCAAGTGATAAATCTTCATTCTTACAATTATTTCAATTAAAATGAGTCGTATAACATGATCACTTTCAAAATATGCTCTATACCCTCACTTAAATAACATCTTACAGTATTTTATGGAAATAAATAACACATAAAAGTCTATACACTATTAATGAGTTGATATTTATTCATGATTACACCAATGTCTGCATCCTTTGCAATATTCTTTTCTCTTTGTTCAAAACTTTCTTTGTTCAATACACCCATCAGCCTGTACACTTTTACTCAGTTCAAAATACTGCACATGAAATATGATATCACCATCACCATATGAATATCATGAGGTATTCATCTAGTACATGTACCATTTATGCAAGTAATGCCGATGTTGTTCAGAATGCCTGAAGTATATACATGTACAAAGGCCCAAATTCACGAAAGCATAGCACACACGTGTCCTTGTGGCCAGTACGCGCATAATCATATGCTTTTATACCCTCATTTTAATCCATGGAGGAGTTTCAATCATGATTTAGACCATGGTTTAACTTAAACCTCTTTTGTGGGTTCGGGACATAGATTTATCATTTCCTATGTGGGATACATGTAAGTAATGTGCAAAGTCCCATTTCATAAACATTCAACACACAAATCTTTGCGTCAACTGTTCCCATCATTCCTGTATGCCTTTTACAATACACTACACAAACACAAAAAACCCAAGGGCCTTTAAAACAAAATCTTTTCACCCTGATAATATCATCACTTCTGCAAGAAAATGGAAATGGTAATAAACTTAAAAGAAATACACCATGTGAACAAAATATTTCAAAATAATTTACATGCACCATGTTTATATTTTCATTTGTTATGCCATGTTCAAGAATTAACGAACCATTTTTACGTAGTTATAAGATATTCACAGATTAGCAACTGGGTAAATTGCTTTTATGATTTTGTATGTTTTCATAACCCTGCATACCACTGACTGCTTTATTGCCTTCTTCAATCAAACTGCAGTTTTTAGATTAAGACATGTATATCAATATACCCAGCTGGGGCCAGCATGCAATACAACACATTTCAGAATCCTTTAATATACCATACCGCATTCTTGCCTTTGCCAATAAAAATTATAATATTTTGTTGAAATAATATATCAATCCCAGCATGCAATGCAGTAAATTTCAAAATCAATATATTTCAAAGCTCTATGGACTAAATTGTACTTGAGAGCAACTTTACGGCAGAATTCTGTACAGACAAGATGGTACTTCATATTCATGTCACTTGGTACACAAACTAGTAGTTGTGTAGCACTCACATACAAGGGTAGACTGTGAGCATAACTGTAAAAACTGAAGTCAGGTGAGGCCAAAGACATCATCGAAATGGTAGTCATATGGGAAACACTATACAACATTGTTATACATGTTAAGATGTGGTACAGAGGTTTATCTGTTTGACTCTCAATCACAAGGTCTTGGATTCAAATTATGACTTCATTCTGACAATCTGACACAAAGCATTTCATCTACAATTGCCTCTCTCATCACAGGTGTAACAAAAAGCAAGCTGGAGCACTGCATGTACTCGTAGCTGTATGTGGGCATAATAATTGATTATGTGATATATATGATGCATTTTACAAAGCCAAAAAAAATGTGATCATCATTATCATCGATATAATGATGAACACGTACATCTGATCCTACATTTATTGAGAAGGGATCAAGAAAATACATTACCAAGTAAATATGATTAGCAGAGAATTACTACGAACAGTAATTTGTATGATCGTCCATCCAGCTTCACTTCATGCAATTTTCATCCATTCCTAATACTGAAATAAAGCTGTTCGCATGTTCAAAGCCTCAAAGCAAATACAGTCAAACCTGTTTTAGTGGCCACCTCTCCACTAAGACCACCTGTCTAGGAAAAAATACATCTGTTGTAGAAGCTGTTACGAAGGGCCACCTGCCTGCAGTGGCCGCTTTGTTCTTCTTCCCTTACATAGCCTCTATGGGCAGGTTTGAACGTACAGCCTTCCTGTAACTGAATCAGACAATCATGCAAGGCCAGCTGAATTTGGCACGAGCGGAACGACAACCAAAGTTTGGATACTCCGTAGGCGGAGCAGCGTTGTCGAGGCGATGGTATTAGCTGTGTTGTGTGGATAGGATAAAGGCTCGTTTGAGCTGCTCGTAGCATACAAACATCACAATGTTCCACGAACCCAGGCGCAAGAATTGCGGTGTGAATCTGAAAGGAAAGAAAAAAAGAAAACATAGAATAAGGAAAAATTAGTAAAATGCCATTCATACATCTTTGACTCATAGTATTTCATTCAATCATTCAACAGAAGATGAACATTGAATATGCAGAGTCCTTAGGTATAATACTGTCATTCTGAAACATTCCAACATGCTCATGCACAGTGGAGAAAGAGTTTAACTTGGCATCAAACACATTTTCAAAGTGAATGAAAATGGCACCCAGTCTACATTTGTTCCACAGACTGAACACTTCCAATCCAGTGAGCAACTTGTTTTTGAATTTAGACTTGTTTTCTACTCTGTACATACATGTATATTTACATGTATCTCAAGCCAAAATGGAAAATACTCAAATTGGTTGATTGAATTACATCATGAAAAAAAATTTGTCTCTGTCAGTGTAAAAATTACTTTTTCCTTTACAGGAGCTATGTGTGCATTTAATGTTGTAAAAGTGCCATTTTCTCACAGCAATTTTTACGTCTTTTTATTTTTTTTTTTACCGCAGCTCTTTTTCAGTTTACCAGAGGTATATTTGAGCTTTCCAAAGCTAAATCGCTCGCAGCTCCCGTGTAATTTTTTTCTCTGTTGTTTTTTTCTCTGTTGTTGATATCCATGTTCGATTTACATTTGAGAAAAAAATACAAGCCAGAAAATAGATTTCATCCTTTCACCTGCAATAGCTGCATCCTTCAATCTATCAATAAGGAACCTCTCAAATGCATTTGGCAGCAAATCCCTGCCAATAATGCAGTGGGTCTGTTTTAACTTTGGCCTATATAAATATATATATTTTTCTTCATTTCTAGATATATTTCTTTGTTTTTTCCTATACCATACTCATCCTATACAAGAGAAACAGGTACATGTATATACAATGTGAAGGTCGTTTCGAAGAAATATATATGAAACCAAATTTAACAATGAAATAAAGAGATGAGACCCAAAATATGACAATAATTGCTGGTAAAACTAATGGCATAGTTGGGGTTAATAATAGTTCCATTCTGGGGACGGTCAGTCACGTGCATCAATCAATCAATACTCTTACCCTTTATAGAAAGCTGTGAGACCTTCTTTCCTGAACATCTGCGTGGCACAGTCCATGGCTCCCCTGTAATGACCAGGGCTGGAGTTCATAAACCTCGTCTTTACAACATCCACGGGGGTCGCGACGCACGTCGTGACGAACCCAGCGCCAAACGCAGAGACAAAGTGACAGGGGAACTCGTCTTTCATCCATCGGCGCTTGAGGATGCCCTCCTTTATGAGATCATAGGCTACGACCTCGCTGGCATTGACAACAGAATTTCGGACAATGTTGGGCATTGTTCCTAATAAAAAGGGAAAGACGTAAACTTAATTTAGATTTAGTATTTAACTTTGAATTTGTGAACGTGCTTCATGAAAACTTTCTAGTTTTAATGTAAGATCCACATACATGTATATTAATATATGTGACACAAACATTTTTTTAATGTAAGATCCACATACATGTATATTAATATATGTGACGCAAACATTTTTTTTAAGGATATCTATATCAACTTATTATAATTTCATTGTGCAAATTTTTATTGAGATGGGGGAACATTTTTCAGTTCCTTTGAACTTAAGGATTTGGGACTACTGAAATTAGCTGATTTTGCACTTCTCATCTGGAATTGCCCAGAAGAAAATATTGTACGTAATGCAAATGTTAACTGTCAGGATATTTATAATAATTTCATTATGACAAACACCATACATCTACTAAATTTCAACAATTAAACGTACTACCTTCATGCATGTAGCCAACAAACTAAAAAAAAACTCCAAATGTAGAATGCATTTAAGTTGTAATATAATGTAAGGTTTGGGTTTGGGGGGGGGGGGGGTGTTTTGTTTCGTATGTATACATTTATTTGGAATTATACAGCACTTTACTCACATCTCAATAACTCATTTACCCAAAATGATATTTTATTTGAGCTTCATATAAAAATTTAAGTACTTCCTAAAAACGTAGTCTGAGTAGTCTGAGCATCAAGATGAGTGTCTTCCCCCCGAGAAGGTACTGTACTGTTTCCTAAATTAAGGGGTGCATCCCTGACCCCTTAAACTAACCTTTCCACAGCCCCCTGACTCCTTCCTCCTTTGCGATGGTCTGATAGGCGTTAATGGCACCAGTGTACCTCTTGGGGGCGCCATTTAGAACTGCATTACCCTGCGCTTGGAGACGAATCTTGACCACGTCGGTAGGCTGGGCAGTGAGGACGGCACAAGCTCCCGTTGTGATACCAGCACAGATTCTTGTGATAATGTTTACACCACCGTAATCTACGGAAGAAATTAAAACAAGAAAATAATAATAATCATTAATAATAATAATAATAATAATATACTAAAAACCCTACATTTTCTCAAGTTTGGAAGCATCTAGAGGGTTATTGTTGCATCATTCATTTGGTAATTGTCTTGAGAACGTTTTGAGTAATTTAACCATTTCACAGATGACTGTACAGAATCCTACCTAACTACAGCATGTCAATGTACATGTACATGTATATTAAATGTCACATTTAAAATACACATAAACTTTACATGTTTGCGGGTAATATCTCCATGTACATGTAATTTGTTCAGAGGTATTCACACTCAAAATGCTGGTACTTAAGTGTGACTTTTCTTTCTTCTTTTTCCTTTTTTAGGGCGAGTGCATATGGCCATCATATGTTATGAACCATTTGAGTATTTCAAACTTGGTGGTGCCCTTATTAGAGCAGTAATGTTAAATTATAATATAAGTTCAAATGAACTGACTCATAATTCCTGATGTATGTAGTAATCTATTGTATTTCATCCTGTAAAGTCTCCTTTTTCCCCCTTCTTTGTTCAAGTGATCCTGCCATAATAATATTACAAGCATTTCGCCTGCTTCACGGTTGTGGAGACAAATGTTTCTTGCGTGAGTTGTTGTTTTGACAACACAATCAATAAAGATTGGCAATAACAAAGCGACAGATGTTGTTTCCATGGCAACCCATATCTTTGTTGTATCCGATTAATCATTCATACCACTATACCCACTGCGGTGTAAAGCCATAAAAGTAAATTGTAATCTACACTAATTTGATTCGGCTTGAAAGCAGCCTTAAGAGGGTGCGTTAATAGAGCATTCTTTAGTTGACCAGAAAATACAAATACACATGCATGTATGTAAATATTGTCATGTACATGTATAGCCAACCTCTTTGCACAGGCCTACGTACATGTATTTCACAGCACAATGGATACCTCTATACATGTAAAACGTACCGTATACTATATTTAGATAGGACATATTTAGTCTTTCTGTTCCAATATTTGTAGGTTTTATTGGTTAATTGGTATGTGAAGGCAATTTACTCATCAGTGCTTTGCAATGTACCAGTAGGCAAGGAATGGCCTGTATGTAAATTTGTATGGGTAGTTAAAGGGCAATCCAACCTTGATAATAAGATGATTTGTGTGAAAGCAGAAAAATAAGAAAAACAGGATGGTGAAAATTTGAAAGAAATTGGACAAGGAATAAGAAAGTTATGGATGTTTGAAAAATGAGATCCCTACATCTACATGTATGTGAATCTCAAATTGGCAATTTTGGTGAGTCAAGTGTGACATTTTTGTGGATAACTCTCCCATTTGTCGTACACAAAAATATCATTAATTTGCGGTTTTCTTCGAGGCACTTTTACCCTCGGGGCAGTACTCAAAATATATTGGAGATAGCATATTGTTATAGGTCCTCGTGAAAGAAAAAGATCCTACTGAGTAATGCATTTTGAAAAAAAGTGACATTTTAGTCATTTTGTGTGTTAGAGCGAATGGGGGAGTTGTCCACAGCTACATCACAGTGACATTACCTATTTGGCCAATTTGAAATTCCCATATGCATAGTGATTACAACTTTCAAAAATTCATAACTTTCTTATTACTTGTCCGATTTTAATTCAAACTTTCACCAATCTGCTTCTCTGATTTTTCCTCTTTCTTTCAAAGCAACTTGCTATTAAGGTTGGATTTCCCTTTAAATTGTCTTTGTCCCCTGCAAGTATATTTTCATACTTATTCACTGGATTGTGTGTTTGGACAGAAGAGAGAAAATGATTGAAAAGTGTAGAGAAAATAAGTTAGGTTGGCAAGCATCATGTGGGAAAGAGAGAGAGAGAGAGAGAGAGAGAGAGAGAGAGAGAGGAGAGAGAGAGAGAGAGAGAGGAGAGAGAGAGAGAGAGAGAGAGAGAGGGAGAGAGAGAGGGGGGGGGGGAGAGAGAGAAGAGGGGAGAAACTGTAGAGTCAGAGAGACATGCAGAAAGGAACTGACTGAGAAAGAGAGAGATGACAAGTGAAAGAACAAGAGGGAAAGAAAAGGAGAAAGAAAGAGAAAGACAGGAAGGAAAGAGAGAGAGAGATGACAAGTGAAAGAACAAGAGGGAAAGAAAAGGAGAAAGAAAGAGAAAGACAGGAAGGAAAGAGAGAGAGAGAGATGACAAGTGAAAGAACAAGAGGGAAAGAAAAGGAGAAAGAAAGAGAAAGACAGGAAGGAAAGAGAGAGAGAGATGACAAGTGAAAGAACAAGAGGGAAAGAAAAGGAGAAAGAAAGAGAAAGACAGGAAGGAAAGAGAGAGAGAGAGAGATGACAAGTGAAAGAACAAGAGGGAAAGAAAAGGAGAAAGAGAGAAAGAGAGAGACAGGAAGGAAAGAGAAAGAGAGAGAGAGATGACAAGTGAAAAAACAAGAGGGAAAGAAAAGGAGAAAGAGAAAGAGAAAGACAGGAAGGAAAGAGAAAGAGAGAGAGAGCAAAAGGAAGACTGAATAAGTTTCTATGATTCAGGAATTCAGTGACATTCTGATGGTACAAGCAACTATCAACAGGAAACCAACTGCCAGCATAATTATATCAACCCAGTTGTGCAGGGTGAAGATAGTTTCAAAAACCATATTTTTTTAATAGTATGATTGACCTTTGAGTGTGCACAGGAGTCTCTACATAATATGAAAATGCTTAATGTTGCAGGTATAATGTACCTTGTATCAGTCAGTACAATTTCATGCTTAAAGGTCATGTAAAGTTTTGGTAAGCCCTCAAAAACTGTTCGTCAGATTTCTTCAATTTTTGTTGATAAATAGCAAGATACTAGCAATACTAAGACACTGTGAAGATTTCGCCTCCTAAAGTTTATTATTAAACAAATAAGAGGCAAAAACTAATTTATGTGCCGGGACAGGCACGTAAAATCCCAACAATGGCAGCATGTGCTATACACTGTACACACACGTGTAAAACCAATAATGAGTAGCTACACACAGTGCACACACGCTGTCTCTATGCGAAGCCCCAAGATTGCTGTGCGGGGAGCCGTCGGGGTGGAAGGATCCTAGCATAATGGCAGTGATCAAGCATTCCTGACAGATATTTACACTGAAATTCACCAGAAATCATAGATGGAATACCAAATGATCTCTTACAGACATCTTTTGATACAAGGAGAACAAAATGAGACTATATTTAACATGTTTCTTTTCAATTTCCTTTCTGCTACCAATACTGTAAATGAGCTTTAATTTCAGGCCATGCACATCATGTACTTGTATGTTGTTTGCTGAGAGAAACAATGGCATTATCTTTTACATGTACTTTAATACATCTGAAGTTACATGTAATATCCTCCTGGGTCTACGAAAATACATGGAAAAATATGAATATAGGCATGTTTTCAAATGTGGAGTATACCTTTACCTGTATATACAGCCAGTGGTGGATTTAGGGGGGGGAGCACTTCTGGCCCGTGCCCCCCCTCCTTTTTTTTAGAAGTGATAACCTTTTCTTTCGTTTTCTTTTTTTGGTGTTTGTCAGAGAATTTGGAAGGACAAAGAGAGTCCTAAATGTGTGATTTTTTTTTTTCACATGTCAGAACATTTTGGAGGAAAACTGGACTAAAAAAAAATCTGATGACCTTTTTAAATTTTTTTTTGCTTGTCAGAAAATTTTTCTCAGGTTTGCACCCCCCCCCCCTTTTTAAAGAACAAAATCCTGGATATACGTTTTCTTCCTCTATTCCTGTTTTGTTTTTTTGGTTTTTTTTAGGTTTCCTAAGCAAAATAATATAGCTTTCTTTTTTTGCCTTCATAATGGCTTTTTGAAAAGCATCAATTCTAGTATCCTACTGTGCACATTACTAGTATATACTGTATAAGTGGTTATTTTCGCAGTGGTTTTATTTTCGCGATTTTCGCGAGTCGGTCCTCGCGAAAATTTCCACTTCAATATATGGCTATTTATAGTAACAAAAACATCACAAAAATCGCGAAATTAAACCCTCGCGAATTTCCCTACCTAGTCCAAAGTCGCGAAAATATCTGTACGCGAAAAAAACAGCTTATACAGTAAGCATTGTTTAATTCAATACATGTATGTATGTACATGTACTTTCATTTTATGTCACTGTTACTATGGATGCAGAAGAACAGTGAAGAGAAAAAGTGTAAATCAATTGAAATGTAATCATAATTACTTGTTCTAGTTTCTGTTTTAACCCCATTGTCTCTGTATGAAGTATGCTATCATTCATTGTTGCCTAATTATGATTGATTACTATTCAAATGTATATCTTAATGCACATGTACGTGTAGGAGGAGTCTGTTCGTTTCTTCTCTTCTTTTCGTAGTTATTTGCCATTGTTACAAGTGTTTTCATTTGATGGGTGGAACATGCTCGCACTACCTATTTTTTTTTTTTGTACATTAGCAAGACAGGCAATGACCACGTACCAACTTTCCCCAAAGCTGCACAGAACATTTTTAAAACCACATTGCAGAGCCATATTTAAATGCACAGAGACTATGATATCATTCTGAAATAATACATGTATAAGCGGGAATCAAAAGCAAGACTACCGGCACAGACAGGTTTTAACAAGTCGCAGACCCTACTTTAAATGCATACATGTTACCAAGTACCATGGAGATTGTAAGCCTAACATAATACATGGAAACCAAAAGCGAGACTACGAAACAGTTGTTGGAAAGCAAGACAAGGTCTAACCCATGCACTGAAATTCCCCAGACCTGCACAGATATCTTTGCTGATCCTATTTCAGATGTGTAGGGTCTCATGCAAGTCTGAAATAATATGTGGAGGTAAAAAGCAAGACTACGTAACAGTCGTTAGAAAGCAAGACAAGGTCTAACCAATGCCCAAACTTTCCCCAGACCTGAACAGATAGCTTCCATCAAGTTGCAGACCCTACTTTAGATGCTTAGGGTCTCATGCAAGCCTGAAATATTATGTGGAAATAAAAAGCAAGCCTACTAAACAGTTGTTAAGAAAGCAAGAAAAGACCTAACCCGGGGGGGTATGTCTCATTGAGGCCTGTACGGCATGTCTCATTGAGGCCTGTACGGCATTCACATCCAAGACTTTCTGAAAAGCACCCTAAACGAGGATTTAAGCCGAGAGGTTTTGATGGGGTTTTTGATACCCTATTCAGGGAAAATCCGCGAAAAGTTTCTGATTTTTAGATCCTTCACATTGATTTTTTAGATCTTGCATAGTATTGTACACCCTATTTGAGGATTGGTTCATCTTTCCTGTTTTTGATACCCAAACGAGATCCCCAGGTTTAATACCCGTCTAGTGGTGAAAACAACCCTTTTTACTCATTTTCATGGACGTGGATGCAGTACAGGCCTCAATGGGACATACCCCCCCCCCCCCCAGGGGGTCCTAATCCATGCACCAAATTTCCCTGGGTCCTGCAAAGACATCTTATCAAGTCGCAGACCCTACTTATGGTGCATAAGGTCTTTAGTACATTGTATGCAGGTCTGGAATAATATGTGGAAACCATATGCGAGACCGCTAGACAGTTGTTAGAAAGCAAGGCAAGGTCTAACCCACGCACCAACTTTATGAGCACCTGCATAGAAGGCTTTGACGGAGTCGTAGAGTCCGATGCGCACCGAAGCGAAGCACATCTGACGCTGGAGGCCCGGGATGAGGCCGTTGTAGAGCCCTCGTGGACCCTCTTGGCGGATGATGGTCCAGATGGTGCCGAAGACGCCACGGTAACGGAAGTTGGCTCGCGCTTCTTTACCCGCCGAGAGCTTGGACGATTTCTTCTGGTCGGATCCGCTCTCGCCTTGTATCTGTCAAGTGTTGAAAAAAGGGGGAAACTTTCATTTCTGATGATGACATAATGATTTTTTGACTATTTATTTTCATTATAATACATGTTTTCTCCCAAGTACATGTAAATGTACATTTGAACAGATTCAAATGCAAGATTCCTGTGATAGAGAGTATCCTAGCAACGGAGAGAGGTTTTTAAAAAAAAAATAATAGAAAGTACACAAGATATCAATTAGTAAACAGCGCTTACTTTCTTCAAATCCAGGGCCTTTGCATGTTGGGTACACACAAAAGTTCCAACAGCTTTCCACTAATTCATATTAAAAAGTTGATTCTAGATTTCAAAGACAATAAGATAAAGTCAAGTGACAGTGCACTTAATATTTGGCACAATTCATAGGAATTTCCTTTTATAGCATTACACATCCCAGAAGGAGTGAGGCATTTGACTGGAAGCAACACAAGTCCCACATCTGATTATCTTACCTGTAAGCGTACTTTAGCCGTGTCCAGTGGGAAGGTGATTATATCAGCTATGCAGCCTCCTAGCCCAGCGCTGGCTAGCTTCACAGCCACGGATGGTTTAATATCGGTCGGTGGTAGGCCAACCATGATTTGTTGTTGGATTTAGACCAATGGAGAATCGGCCAATCAGGAGTTGTGTTGGATGAAATCAACAGCAAGTGACCTTGGATGGGGTGATTGGATATCGCGAGATTTGACTGGATGGATGGAGGGGTCACATGCAAGGTGAAGATTAAATTGACCAATCAGGAGCTCTGTAGCATGGTAGATGGCCAATTACTGCCTGGAATTATTAGAAGGTAGTTGATTGGTTGATCGATTGGGGACTATACACAGCAGACTAAAGCATTCTCTCCTGGGGACTGCTATGACTGTACGAAGGCAAGACAGCACTTGAATTCTGAAAATAGAGAATAAACAAAATTCTATAACTTTTATAAAATTTATACATTTTCAATATATCAGTCATACATACATGTATTGCCCTGCACTGCATGTAGCTTACATGATGTTCAATTGTAAAGTAATTGTTACTAATCCTACGTTATTCGGCATGTTACTAGCAAAAATATGGATGGACTTTGGGACAACGACAGAATGAAATTTATATGGCACAATGAAAAACCACGTCATAAATGGAAAGGAAAGTGATTTATGCAAGCTTCCTCATTTTTAAATCGTCTACACCCAGAATTTTCGCAAGACAAAATGCCTGCAACACAACTTCCCTACACTCATTAAATATCAATGTCAGATATATTTTTGTATTTTTTAATTTCCTCCTCTATATGATGGAATTAGTGAAGTACATGTAATTATCCCCTCTGCCTTAAAATAATGTAGAAAGATAGCACATTACAAATAATTTATTATTTTTATCATTGGAAACATACTCACAGTATAAAAAGACATTGAAGATCACACACTGTATAAATAAATAGATCTTTCCACTGAGGTATATAATATAGATTTCACCAATCTCCTCAAAGATTCATCTGGTTATTGCTGTTCGTGATTACTCATGTCAGAATTATACAATTGTTCTTGTTGCTGTGACTGCCTGTGGGCGTCACGCATATCAAAGTCTGTGATTGGTTGCCTGGTATGGGGGCGTGTCTCGTCAAATCTCGGGGCCATTGGAGGCCAGACGTCGTCCTTCTTGGGCAAAAGAATCTGTGGAAGTAAGGAGAATGTTTGAAAAATGAGTTCTATCAGGATTTATTCATTCATATCAAAATAAATAAATAAGAAGGTATTAAGATCATTCTATTTTTGTGGTAGGTAAAAACATGGAGCACAAATTCTCTGTAACAACTCTGCATGACCATGACCATGATGGAGTAAAAATTACATGAACAGTATCACCCAGAGGTCAGTCATGACTTTGGGAAAATTAAAAACAATGTTAACATTGCAGCGACACCAAGGTCAAAGACCAGCAATGCGTGAGATTTTCCGCGCATCAGCTCCAGGTAGGCGAGGAACTGTGCGCTCGACGCGCAGTATATGTATAATATACACTGTATGTGGAGATAGGGTGTGAGGCCAAGCATGAGAAAGAGATTTTTGGGCGCGAGTAAGAGCCCTGATGCGTGACTATCTCGCCTAATGCATGAGACTTGGTACTGCATGTCAATTGCCTTTCACCAGGTAATCATTTTTAATGGTTTATTTTTTTTTACTTCATATTTGATGCCAACATAAAATTAGCAAGTTAACATGTCCATAAGAACAGCTTAGTCTGAGACAAGTAAACTCTTTTTCAGTGAAAAGAAATTACTACTTTGAAACAGTGACATTTCCTCAGAGTGAGAGGCATAAGTACATTCCTATCACTTTGTTCTGACAACTTTTATTACATTTCTAGAGCTTGCTCTATCTGAGCTTTCCTGACCAAAATCCTTTTCTGCTCCTCTGTACTTTTTTTTTTTGCTCATGCAAATCCACAAAGCAATTCAATTATGGGGCAAATGCATTCACGATCAAAACTGAAAAGTGACTCTGTAAAGGTCATTTTCAGGTATAGTTGGTATAACAGGTTCAGGGATCCATTGGTGTGACGCATCTACCTACAACTGTAGTCATATTTTAGGCTTTCTTCGCAGACCCTAAAAAGTAATTCTGAACAGCATATAGGTAAACAGACTTGCAACTGGGTTATAGCCTTTTAGTTGTATGCAAGAATGTATACAGAATGTTGATCTGGAAAGTGTTACTCGAATTCGTCTCTATGGAATGACTAAAAGTAACTCACAGCTTGAAACGTTTACATAGATTATAGATACACGTGTACACTTGTACAAGTACATACAGTACATGAATTAATGATCCAATTTTATATATCATAAAGAGTTATCAGCGACTTTAAAGAAGGAAAAAGAAATTTTGCTAGAACATTTTTATAAATAAGTTAGCATTTATTAGAAGCACAGTCACCTTTTACAAAAACAAAGACAAAGGCAAAGCAATACAAAACAAGGATTTCATTCTGTGTAAATTAATATCACTTCCTCTTCACAATATTGCATGCCACATGTTCTATGTACCTGACATGTGATAATAATATTAATTACATACAGATATGTTCAAGTACATCTTGTACGATGTACTTTACTTGTTGACATTCGTGATAGACAAGGTCGGAAGATGATCAAATGATGGACAACTGCCAAGTGATGTCATGGGAGGAGGTTAAGTGTAGTTTATCAGCAAGAGGACATGACATGAAAACTGACGACTTGTTTGAAGTGCTTTTTTCCCCAGGGGTGATGCACTCTGGAGATAAACAAAACACCTGACTGTTCTAGGGCTTGAAAAATGATCTCCTATTCTGTGAAAATTAGATAACTGCCCCCCCCCCCCTCCCTTTAAGATGAAAAAACAAAAATGTAGATAGAAATCCATCCCTTTTATGGGCATGGTCAAAGAAAGTCATTATAAAGGAACCTTACTTGTGGTTAAGGGGCGCACATTGTTATTGGAGACTCAATGATCAGCTCGATCCTCCCCCCCCCCCCCCTGCAAAAAAAAAAAAAAAGCTTTTGATGATACCAAGTCATATGATTAGAAACATGGTTCATTCACTCACTGCAGATTAATCTTTTGAGACAAAATGCAACCTGATCCTACAGTAGTCTATTTCTAAGGTGTTCATGACAAGAGTGCTCAACCCTTCAGATAACTCTGGTTTCAACATACATATGTATACGAAAGAATACTGAAACCATCTCTGCCTTCCTTGGGGTTTTCCAATACACAGGAAGTCTGTGTGTACTTCTTGTCATGGAAAGTCTGCTTACTTGCTCGACTCACAAAATTTTCAGAAAAGTCATGCAAAGTGTATCAGAGGGCAGACTAGTCACAAACCAGTTTAGACTGGATCCGCTTCATCGCTTTCTACTCGTGAACTCTTTAGGTCATCGAGGGGACCATTTACAGAATTTTTTTTTTTTTTCCTTACTTTTTCCAACATTATATTTCACCAGAATAAAGTTGTTATTGTTCCATAAAAGGTTAATGTTGGAATTGAAAGTGAAACAAAGGTTGGCAACAATTCCTGCTGAAACTGCATTTACAATTGATTGTCTATGACATGAAATTAATATATTGGGTGTCACTCTTGGATATTATTCATATATCAGGTATATCAAACAAATTTGGCTTTTTAAAGGACACTTACATGTGTTCACATAGTCTTATAAATAATCAATACAAATTATGGTACTCCAATTTTCTTCTCTTTTTTTTACTGCCTTTCTTTGAACTGAGGATTTTCTGTTTTTTAAATAGAAAAAGACAAGGAAAATCTCTACCATTTGTCAGTCAGTTTTTATCTTAGCAATTCCACACGTGGTGGTAAATCCTCTCATCTGAGATATTTAGTATTTGTATAGAATCTATGTACGCAGTTGTCTACATTTACGGTAGACTTTAAACAGCCAAGCTAATGACTTTCAGGTGACCTTCTCAAACGAACTGCACTTGGCTTTTCCGATGAATTCAATTTGTGTTCTCTCATTCACTGCAAACACGCATTTCATTTCTCTCCCTCTCTTTCTCTCGAGTCCTCTCTGATTCTTATTATCTTTCTCTATCTCTCCCTCTCTCTCTCTCTCTCTCTCTCTCTCTCTCTCTCTCTCTCTCTCTCTCTCTCTCTCTCTCTCTCCCCCTCTCTGTGAAATTTACCTCTTTCCCTAAAATCTAAATGCATTTTCTGAGGGAAAAAAAAAAATCTGCAATTGCATATTTACATTTTAACACACTGTACAACTGCAGTGTAAACACAGTTATCAATGTACATACAGAATTATCTACATGTCTGTTTATTTATAGGCCTACTGAAAAAAAAGGGGTGAAAAATAGTTGCCAGGTACAATGTAAAGGTAGGCATGCAGAGATGTTCTGAGCACTCAGTCTTACAGTGACTGCCATGGCCATCACATGCAATTTCCTGTTTGTCAGTCAATAATATACAGGTACAGTGTAGGTACCTACATTGTAATGCTACAGATGTGTACATGTATGTACCGGTATGTATGGGCTCATACATACATGTACCTGTATGACTTTTTTTTTAATATCAATATCAGCAGATAAACAAGCCAAGAAAAAAGAAATCAAGCTTAAAAGAGCAATATCATATTACATGTATATAATATATTTTACTCCTTATGCTAATTTTTAATTTCAATATTGTAAACAAACATGCTCTCTCATGTACTTCATCTTTATTAATCAAGTTAGATGTATTGTATCATTTAACAGGAGCTCCTATTACACGTACATCATATATTTATGTGAGAATACTCCCCCCCCCCCCTTTATCAAGACCTACATGTACATGTAATAGATTCAATAAGATTTGACTAATTATCATTCTAGGAAATATACCCACGGAAAATGTAGCTTTACTCTGGTACATAGCCTATTTTTTCGCTTTCAATTATAGCCAACACCTCATAACTATATTATCAATTTCAGGTGCACCACCATCAATATTCTTATGCCGTGAAGGCAATTCCACTTGATTGAATCATATGAATTCACTGTTCGGTAGATGTACATTATTATTTGTAGCACAATGTACATACTGTGTGTACTGCTCAATGCACACATTGTAGTTGTCGACAACATATCGCATCAATCATTCAATGCCAAAGAAATTTGGTATATTCATTTAGCTTCCGGGCTTTTCCCCATTTAAAGGATACCAATCACCAGAAAATATTTCGCTCTGTATGTCAGAGGTTCCATGCCATAAAACTATATTCAAAACATACATGTATATATAAAAAATAAAAATAGGCTATGTACCAGAGTATGTACCAGAGTAAAGCTACATTTTCCATGTTCTGAAAACGTAAAGCATCGGATTGGAAAAGCTGCAGGTGTATTCCAGCGATTAAATAATATCTGGAAATCAGAGAAAATTAGAACAGCAACTAAAATAGAACTGTATAAGGTACTTGTTCTCTCAATACTACTCTATGGCGCCGAAACTTGGACATTAAAAAGGGTGGATGAAAATAGACTCCTAACCTTCGAAATGGCATGTCTCAGAAAAATACTTGGAGTAACAAGACTAGATAGGATAAGGAACACTGAAATAAGAAAGAACCTAAATGTAAGGGTAACCGTTGCAGACCGGATCACGCAGAAAAGATTGCGTTACTTTGGACATGTCCAGAGAATGGCCCCAACACGACTCCCCAAACTAGTGCTAGAAGGAAGAGTGAGAGGGTCAAGACCAAGGGGAAGACCTTTAAAAAAATGGATAGACTGTTTAAAATCTGATTGTGCAAGTAGAGGCATAGATACCTTGGGCAAAGCCTCCTACTTAGCAAGGGAGCGGAAGATTTGGCGGAAGATCATGGAGTGGACGCCAGCACTCAACCTACCGTTGGAGTGGACGGCGTAAGTAAGTAAGTAAGTAAGTATGGGCTTCAAATATTACTTATTTAAAGAGATATTGCAAGTTTAATACACTCTCTATAGGCATAAAAGCGACTCATGATTAGACTACATGACGCACCCGCTCTCCAACATAAGGGCTTCGGAGTTCGGTTCCGCGCGAGCACCTATCCTTTCTTTCCTTCATACTCCTTAACTGTTGACCTATAGAATGCTAGATAAAGATAGAGCTTAATTTTATACTTTCTAGCAGTACTTATACAAATTATTTTTTCAGGTGGTTGGTACACTTTAATTGAGTATAAATTCAAGTTTCAACCAGGTGTAGACTTTATAGACTAACCTTTTTTTTTATCTCAAGTTCTCCACCCCGTTTTATACTGAGAAGGAAAGGAGACAGTGATAGGTACATGTATAGTCTAACATCTCAATTTAAAGTTTTCAAACTCAATATCAACTGAGAAAAAAAAATGTAAGGGTGCCTAGATGTTAGTCTAACATTCACCAAATGGTCAGCCTGACCTTCATCAATCAGCTGATGCATTGTGGGAAATAATGGGGTACAACATTGGGATTCTCGCATAGTTGCATGTATGCTGTTCAGATGTGGCCGACATTGTATGTAAATGCTACAATGTACATGTAGGCCTACATATATATATTCATCCCAACTTCTTATACATGTACATGTATATGTACATTTTTGTAGGCCTACACGTGTGCATAAATACTACAATTTAGAGCAGTGGACTTTAGAACAAAATTAGAACAAAATAATAATCATCTTTAGTGTCTGAAGCTGTGAAGCTACTCCATTCAAACAACCATACTGTACTGTACAGGTACATGCATGTATTTGATTCTAGAAAGGATTTGGAAAATATACATTCATGTGTGCTATGTTTGTTTGAAATGTCAAATTGGTATTACACAAGTTACAATAATATGTCATGGTGTTATTTGTTTTCATATCCCCTAACAATTTTCTTTAAATTTAAATGACAAAGATTACGTGAATGATGTGATGATTGTGAAAATTTGAGATCATGTGGGTAACTTCTCACTATATCAAATGCTAATGTGGCACCATAATTATTGTCATATACACTGTATTCAGAAAAGTTCTATACTGCAACTGATGCTATAAGAATTAATCAATCAAATCAAATCAAATCAAATTTCAACTTTCAATAAAACTGCAGAATAATTATTATGATTAGAATCTACTTTATTTCCCAAGCAATCAACTGCCCTGAACATATCACTTTTTAATCCCTGCAGCACACACATCGCTGATGGCTTCACCTGGGGAAAGTGCTTGATATTTTAATTTCCCTGATTGCTAAATAGTGATGGCACAGCAAGGTACTGTGCCGAAAGAGATAAAAAAAGATCATCAAATCAATGATCTCCATGAACAACAATAGTTAGTCATTTATGATCTACTCTGCAATTAATTATCACATCACTTGACAACACAAACATTAACAGAATAAATGTAAAAATTACTTTTTGATCACAGCTTTTGGGAATTAACTTCATAAAAGTGAATATTCTGGCATCTATGTATTTTATTGATTTGTCACAAGAACTCTGTTTTAGTTTGAGCTTTTCAGAGATTACTTTCTCTCCACTTCTGTGTAGATTGTTTGAAACAATTTTTGTCTGGTCTTATGTGTTTTTTTTGTTGTTTTTTTTTGTGTTTTTGTTAATATATTTTTGCTACACATTAAATGTATGATTCATGAATATTCAAATTTGATCTAATTCTGATTAATGTCAGATTCATTTTCATAAAGAATGAGGAACATGTACAGTTGTACATTCACACATGCAAGGAAATCCTAAAATGCATGTATACTTTCTATTCATTTTCAAATAATTATCTTACTTCCTTTAAAAAATGAAAGCAACTGCAACTTCATCTACACGTACATCTACAGTAGGTCATTATAAATAACTTCTAAATTATAATTCACAATTATTCCACAATCATACCATAAGAGATTAATAATGCAGAAAAGTGATTCCTTTTTTGATTGAATTTAATCCAAAGATCTATCAATTTGCAGTTTGTTTATCAGCTGCCATCTTAAAATAATACATGTACAAAAGTCATATGGGATGCATTTGATCTTATTATGTCAGTTATGATTAATATCAGAACATACTACAATGCCTCCTGGCCATGACATTTTGAATAAGAGCATAGCACAGCTCAGCTATCCCTCCTGCTACTCAGATAACCTTTCCTGTCAATCACGGTGTACATGTACACATGCCTAGTTACTCCTTGGTATGGGACAGTTTCCTTACAATACATGTAGTTCAATGCAAAGCGGGTCACCCGTTAACCTTTTAGAACTCCATTCCCCTCCATTATTTAGTATTTACATTATTTTTAAAAAAGTTTATTAATTTTACCTTCAGGACTGCTTTAAAAAGCTTATGTATGCTTGTAAGTAAGCAACCAGGGGACCGACGACTTTAAGTCCTCTCCGAGGGACTTGGTAATGAGGATGAATGCCTTACCAAAGGGCACTAGCACCCGGGGGGGGGGGGGGGGGGGGGGGGGGGGGGGGGGGGGGGGGGGGGGGGGGGCACTCACGTATATTGGTGGTACGGGGACGTGCCGCTTTGATGACCCCCTTTTTCAGACCCCGATTTCCGTTCTCTAGATACTCAGTTCCGCTCAGGAGCCGCTCAGCCCCGCTCTGAAGACCCCCGTTATGAAACATATCCGTTCGCATGCGGCCGGGAGCGTGGCGGAGGCAGTGGTCGCTCGACCTGGTCTCGCGCCCTAGGCCCTTTCGTCGCGCGAGCCTTGAAAACTGCTCCAGCTAGCTAGCTACTAGCGCTACACGGCGCGGGCGCGGCCCCCGGCGCGGCCCGTCCCGAGATCCTGCGATAGCGAAGGTGTACCGCCGATAAAGCGAGGTTAGTTTTGTAGTTCCCTAGACCCTGTTTTTCACTCTGCCCAATAGATCATAGTTCCCAAGACCCCGTATTTTACACCTTGAAGTGAGTTCCTTAGACCCCCTTTTCGGGGATTCGTGAGGCACACCCCCGTCAAAATATAATTCGAGTGCCCCCCCCCCCCCCGGGACTAGCGCTAGCGCATCCACTTGGTTGTGAACCCAGGTCCTCAGAGTTACGAGAACACTGCTCAACCACTGAGCCATTGAGCCTCCTCAGTTTACATTTGTTCAAATACATTTGTAGCTTTAAAGGTACTCCTTTGCCACTCACGGGAACATCACTATATGGAGCTGTGTCAATTTCAGCCTGTCACGACCTCAAAGTTGAAGAGGTAAAAACACCATTAAAATCGGCAAAATTTTGAGAAAATACTTCCTTCTACATTTTAGAATGATAGAATATCTAATTTCATGCCAGATCCTTTGATAGGATCTTTATCATTTTGATCAAGTGAAATTTTCAGGCTGTTTTACAGTAGGTCAGTGATCTTGGTCCTCTGCCGCACACATACATGTATGAGCAAGATATCACACACTTGCTATGGGAGGCAATTGCTCATAGTATGAAGGTACAGAGTGCGAGGTTATCTCTAATAACCTCGCATAAGTATGAGTGCTCCTTTGCAGCCCTAAATTTTGAAGTTGTGTGAGTATGCAATAAATTATGATGGGGGGACCTAAAGCTACTGTTTCCAGCAGCTAAAAAGTCATTTTATTCAGGGGGTTTACGCAAATTTCTTGAAATATCTTGGTTCTCCATATTCTGAAGGTAAATCACTGAGAAAATTACAACGGACGAATTGTCAGTAACATTCATTTCAAATCGATGACAATGACTGTGTCATAGTGCCAAATTTTGTTCAACAAAATGAAAGGGTCCTAAAGCGTAATAAATTAATGCAAATTTTATTTTGAAGTTGATGTAAATTTCACCCTGATTTCCAAATAGTGACAATATCACAAAAATAAAGGGAAATTACTTATCCTTTTTGACAAATTCAAACGATATTCTCTTTGTTTAGTCACAGCAGAAATTTTGCGCAATGAACTTGTCGCATTGCAAGTATTTGCGGGATGCGTAGCTTTAGGACCCACATGACTTTAGGACCCCTTGCCATACAAAAGAATTTATACTTGGAAAAACTTTGCAGATGTAAAAAGGATTTATAATTTGCTTTTAAGCAAGTAATAACAATGTTTAATAATTTTTAAATTTAATAACAACAACTGATAACACTTTTTTTTTTTTACTCTTTTATTTTAGTCAAAGTTGCTTGTCAAACATGAAAAACAATTGCGCCCCTGCCAAATTTAATGTAGCATTATTTACATGTAGCAGCAAGCCTCATTAATTTACATGTAGCAACATACGAGTAGCTGTGGCCCATATTTATATCATATAATAAGTTTCTCATTCATACAGTGTGAGTGGCTGTAGCCCGGCCCGTGTACAGATCGAACAATGCAAATGCTGCCATGCCAGCGCGACACTTCTGCGACAGATCAACTTACAATTCGCCATTCCAACAGGCTGCACACGTACCGTAGACAAACAAATCCAAACACATCTCTCTCAGCTCACAACAGAGTAAAATCACAAATATAACTAGAAAATAAACAACTCTAACAGCTCCTCAAGATCATCCCACGTTTAAATAATATCTCATATATACTCACAATCAAACTGACAGAAAATGAAGTCCTGTGATGCATTTATCACCCGTTATTCAGTCAGGTACAAGCAAAATCTCTGCACAGAAATTCTCGCTTTTTAGCCTGGCCTAGCCTTTAGATTATGTCGCAATGCAATTTTGCGGGCAGCCTCATGATTAGGCATTTATCAGGGCAATATACATTTTAAATCTCTAAATTTTGAAAAGAAATATTTTCAATTTTTTGATACGTCAGAACTATCTTTTACTATTTTTACACATACATATATTTACCAAAAATCATGATTATACAAAAATTACACATTAAAAATATACGATTTACTTACATACGACTGGTACACACTCTAATTCATGACGCACTCGCTCTGACGACTTCACAATCAGCTGGTGCCTCAAAGTCACCTTGTAAAAATATTTAAAGTGATACTTCGCCACAAAAAGCAACTCTGTTAGATCTAGAGTTTTTGTTGAATTTTGTTGGGTTTTTTTTTAAAGAAGGAGTATTTCATTAACATATCAGAATAATGTGTGTTTATTGAAGAATAAGACAATGATGATTCCAAAGAAGAGGTATCATACGATTTGACATGTACTGCTTTTACCCAAACAAGTCGTAGAAGCGGCGATTATATCCGAAAGATTACCGGACATCCACTTTAAACCCTTTGCAAAACAGGCTCAAATGGGCGTAGTCGCATTCTGCGCTTCTGATTGGCTGAGACAATGTGGGCTTGTCACCCTATGGTCACCCGTCATAACATGTGTTTTTACTGCGCAAACTCAATGCTATTGTATGCTAAACAAGTCAGCGCTGGGCAAGCTTTCGGTTTGTTTACGACAGGCGCTATGGTCAGGCCGAGGCGCTATCTCTCATTGTTACATGTGGTGACTTACTTCATTTTCAAAAGGATTTTGTGTAAAAGAAGATATCAGCGTGCATTTCTTTCGGAATTCATTAGGGTGGTTTATATTCCAGAAATGCAACTCTTTTGCGTAGTCTCTCTCTCTCTCTCTCTCTCTCTCTCTCTCTCTTTCTCTCTCTCATAGTCATACACACACATAATCTCTTCCCTTTTTCCCTCTATCTTTCCCTGCTGCACTCATAAACGTCATGTCATATTCATATGCATACTTCTAATCTAGACCCTCTTTAAAAAATAAAAACAAAAAAAGTGTCAATGTAGAGCAGAAAGACATATTAGCGAAATATTACATATTTGTAGGTTTTATATACAACCTAAACAGAAAAATCCATCTGTTTGGAAGTTTTATAACTTTTTTTCTTTCTTTCTTCTTACTTTCGAAGCTCATTCCGATAAGCCAGACCTAGTCTCAGCGGAGCATATCCTCGAATGAAATATGATTTTCGGTCTATAATAACCCACAATCTCTCTCTATTTTCCTTGGGTGAGCACCTTGGAATGTGTTATTTTATAAAACGTTTTTCAAAGTTTACGGTATACGTGACAATATCTGATCAAAGAAGTATGCATAACCATGACGCCTTTTATACACCAAATCTAAAACAGCACCCCCCCCCCTTCTCTTTCTCTCTCTCTCTCTCTCTCTCTCTCTCTCTCTCTCTCTCTCTCTCTCTCTTTCTCTTATCCCTCTAAACCTTCTATTGGACCCATACCAACCGGGGTTTTTTTCTTCAGGAAAATAAAGACATCCGACAATATGCCGTTTCGTGCCTTGTCAAAAGGTGAACGATTGTTCAAAATTGTGTTTTTCAGCATGAAAGAATTGCAAACAAATCTAACTTTGCAGCAAGTGTACAATTTCCTTTCTTATTTTCTTTTTTTTTTTTTCAAAAGACGGTGGAATTATTGCACTCGGTGTTATCCTTTCATTTTGCAATTTTGATCGTTGCTTTTTTTCTCAACTTTCTATAGGGCCACTTTCCCATGCAATGATACCACTCTTAGTCTCATGTTTTTGATGCCTCGGGCTTGGTCTGATTTTTAAGTGTATAAAAAAAGGTTTTTGTGGAACCCGAAGTCTCGACTATAATTTCAGGATAATGGTTTGCCAAATATTTCTCAGGAAAGAGCAGCATTTTCGATAGAGCAGCAGCATCACATCGAAGAAGGTGAAAACATTCCACGTTTATCAGGTTTATGTCTGTTTTCTTTCCCTTTTCTCCAAGTCACCGCATTCTTAATGTAATTATCCTCTTTCATTATTTCCTACGTCGCACGTCTAACTCTCTGATTTCTCTTTCTTCTCTACTTCTTTACAATTATTATGACCCAGAATTCGGACATCTTATTCCTCTTTGCATCGTGTAAGAATCTAATGTGTCTGTAGTTCTCCCATTCACCTCCACCATGTTTGTTACTGTGGTTACATCTAATAAAAAAAAATGAAACCCTTCCTTTAATCTGATCAATTTCATCATCTGAATATCCTCTCTCTCTCTCTCTCTCTCTCTCTCTCTCTCTCTCTCTTTCTCTCTTTTCTCTCTCTCTTTCTCTTTCCTATTTTATTACCCATCTCTATACCTGTGTTGTCTATCTATGCATCTCTCTCTCTCTCTCTACTATTTTGTCAATTATATTACCCATCTCTACATGTGTTGTCTATATGGTATGCATCTCTCCCTCTTTCTCTCTCTCTCTCTCTCTCTCTCTCATATTTTGTCAATTATATTACCCATCTCTACCTGTGTTTTCTATCTTGTATGTATCTCTCTCTCTCTCTCTCTCTCTCTCTCTCTCCCCTCTCTCTCCCTCTCCACCCATCCCTTTCCAATCTCCCGACTCCATTTCCCGAGGGAATGGATCCATCTCAATCAATGCTATCCCACCTGTCTCGAATAATGTAAACGAGCACCCCATTACCATCTCATCTCAATTATAATGTGTCCCACATAATACGTCACGGGTCAGTGACGTCACGACATACGATGCATACCGGATCACATCCGGATACATGGAGAAGGTCGAACCAAGTATTCCATGTATTCGAGGGCAGTAAGAGGACAATACATCACCAATCTCTACATAAGATTTTTATGTAGAGATCAATAGTGGTATACATGCAGGCCTATATATTCCAAAATACAGAAGATGCTATTATTTTTATACGACAAACAAAATCTCCGCCAACTTTTCACAATAGGCCTATAATATTTTTTGAACAACGCAGCTCGAATAAGAGCTTGAAGTGCTCTGTATATTCTGCCGCATTTGAGTTTTCCACTCAAGCTTATTATGAAAAGTTAAATTGATTGTTGTTATTTCAATATGTTTTCAATAAAAAGGGTAAAAAAAGGAAAGGAAAGAAAAGAAAAAGAAACACTTTATTTCTGTATCTCGTAAATATATACAATAACCCGCAGCTCATGCAGCACAATAGTGTCTATAATTACAGAGTAGACAGCATTCTGATTGGGTACGCTCACTCCAAATCCCTCCTCCCCCCCCCCCCCCCTTAAAACTGCTTCTCATTGCATAATGACCAACATGGTGATTTAGGTTGATGTTCTATCTTTTAAATACCCCCCCCCCCCCCCCCCCCCCATCTTTCCATCTTTAACTATTTTACTTTCCGTTTTTGAGGCGCCTTTCATCCATCCCCCAAAACAGAAAGAAGGTCAGGAAATGCGCAAACGGTTTGTATATACACATTATTATTCTTTTCGTATATAGGTCGCTTTTGTATTTACAAGATATTTTCCGAGGGTCTTGACCTACGTTTTGTCTCAAAATAATGTTAACTACTGATCCGAAAACAACATTCCAAGGTCATTTCTGTGAAAGATGTCAGAAAAAGAGAAAGAGAGGGACAGAGAGTAAGAGAGAGAGACAGAGAGAAAAAGAGAGACAGACAAACACAGAGAGAGGCATGCAGAAGGAGGCTGAAGATATGCATATATATATGTCGTTGATCGTGTAGATATATAACAAGTTGCAATTTTCAAAAGTTAACCTTTTCAGGAACCTTCCATACATGTGTTATCGACGTTGTGTTTTGCTTGTCAACCGTATCAAATAACAACTTCACTTTTGGCTCATGAATATTCCAAAGACATGTTACAAGAAGAAGAAAAAAAAAACACCCCAAAAATCCACACACACACAAAATCTTCGTCAGAGGAGGAAAAAGGAACAAAAATATAATAATGTCCTTGCTTACATGTCACAGCCTGGTTCCCGCATCCAATTTCACAAAATGGTCAGGGCACTTTTGGTTTTGGGCCAGGTTTTGTACACCATGCCGGAAATAAACATGGAATAGAATATGTTGAGATTTCCATATTCTCCTTCAATGTAGTTACGCAAAATTTGTCCTTATACATTTTGACTGGTTTGTTGCACATCATACTGTTGTTGCGAACCGCTATAGAAAGCAATATTACTCGGCTGGTATAATATTCTGTTGTTTCGCTTCTAAACGAAAATGATAGATACCGTCGGCACTTAATTCGTCAACTCATCAAGGCATGGTCCGTATAGTGTACTAAAATGATGCTGTGTTTAAGCTCCGTTTAAATAAAAGTCGAGTTTCAAAGGAAGTTATGCCGAGGTATCGCATACAGGCCATTGATTGAGTCTGAATGCTATAAGACTATTTTCAACGTGTTGTCCTTCCCCGTGACTTTGACACCGAACATGAAATCGGTCATTGAACGGCCCCCCTGCATGGTATAGGCCTATATCGTCTTTCAAAACAAGCACCCAGGGCGTTGACAGACAAAATCATAACGAGGGGTAATGATGCACAGGAGGCTGCTTGTGAGATTGGATTCATTGGAAGACACTGAAACTAAAGGTGTTGCTTGGTGTGCCATTACACAGTACATTCCTATTTGCTGGGTATTGGACCAAGCGGTATTGGACCAAATCAGAGCCATCAATACACAGAGTTTGGCCAACTCGCTTTCAGTTGGGCTCAACATGGCGTATATTCCTTTGTTACATGCTTGCCCAACAAAGCAACAGGCCGCCATATTGTTACCCACTGGAGCAGAGTTGGCCAAACTCTATGCATGGATGGCACTGGACCAAATGGCAATAAAGCGCCACCACACCACACTAATTTCCCCCTATTTTTCCTTTCTTTCCTAAGCATAAGTAATGAGAACGTAAATCTTCTTCTTCTACTCCTCCTCCTGCTCCTTCTTCTTCTTCTTCTTCTTCTTCTTCTTCTTCTTCTTCTTCTTCTTCTTCTTCTTCTTCTTCTTCTTCTTCTTCTTCTTCTTCTTCTTCTTCTTCTTCTTCTTCTTCTTCTTCTTCTTCTTCTTCTTCTTCTTCTTCTTCTTCTTCTTCTTCTTCTTCTTCTTCTTCTTCTTTTTTTTCTTCTTCTTCTTCTTCTTCTTCTTCTTCCTCCTCCTCCTTCATATATATATATATATATATATATATGATATAATTAAAATAATTAAAATGTATTATTCAAAAGAGCCATCTTGAAGAGCATCAAGGCATATCTAATTTCATTGATTTACCAACTGATGTTAAATCACTTCGACCATGCATGCAAGAGAGTATACCTAGTATGATATTGTTTGAATCTGCTGTCCTCTTCGAGAATCATGATTTAATAAACAATTTAGAGCATAAATCGATCCAACTTACTCCACTTTGGGATCCAACAAAACCGATTTCCACTAAAGGATCTAAATATTGAAACACAATGAAGAAGAACTCGCCATGCAGATTCGCTCGAATATTGTCATCTGTCGTCGAATGAAGTACGTGAAATGGTTTTATTGCAGAAAATAAGATTGCACTCAGGGCCGGGGCACGCAGTGGCGTAGCTACAAGGGGCACAGGGGACACGTAACCCCCCCCCCCCCACCAATACCACCACCACCACCACCGAATGGCGGAAAACAGAAAAGCTGTAGCCTTGCACATTTACGTTTCATCCACCAACTCGGACCGGTGCCCACCCCCCTCCCCCATGATGGCAGTGCCCCCTCAATAGCAGTGCCCCATGCTGCGCCACTGCTATTGTGCACGTGACTGATCAAGTTCTGGTATTACAACAGCATATAGTGTAGGAAGGGAGATGCGTTGTTTACGATTCTTCAAAGAAAGAAGCCACACAATACAAAGGGAGTCAAATCAATATATCGGATGAGCGGCGATTTCATCATCTAAAAAAAAAAATCCCCGAGTTCCTACTGGGCGTTAAAGGAAAATTCCTTTGATCGTTGATGAAATTACATGTATATAGTCTGTGCATGACTAGAATGGGACATTTAAAAAAAATTGTTTTATTTATTTATTCATTCTCCACACATGGGCTGGATCACCCTCTTCAGTCAGAGGCTGTTCTTCTAAGGGGTCCAGATCACAATTTAATAAAATGACGATAAGATTCTATAGACTCCATTAATCTTTTGATCGCAATTATGAGGATTTTTAGTTTTCTTTTCAATAAACCCATTTAATTGTATAGGACTTTACAAGAGAATTTTTATGGCTGCAGTTACTGTTGATCAAAACGGTGGTCAAAAAATCGGTCGAGCTACCAATTACTCGAGATAGTTTACCGATATGATAATTGGCCTATGCAGCGATTATCATTTTAACTTTGACTTTCTTTGGACTTAAGTTAAAATACATGTATAAGATTAGTGATGCATTTGTGTCTCATGAGCGGCTAATATTATTTTTTTGTTAAGATGGGGATGTTAACATGGTTAATACTCCAAAAGGATGACACAATTAATTACGAAAATATTGTTGGTAAATATACCCCCTCCCACGCCGATCCACCGATCAACGCTACTGTCATCCACCATCCAATGTTGAAATCCTTTGAAAAATGTATAGCCCAACCGACTGTCAAAATTACTGTCATCATTCAAAATTATAGAAAATTATAAATTGATACCCACGGGGCACAAGTTCACCAATTTGTACAATAACGGCTTTGTCATTCACTTGCATCGATTTGACCGACAATGTGATAATCATGAATAGCAGATCGATTTTATCTTCCTTGGTAGGTTAGTAGGGGGTGGGTGGAAAAAGGAAAGGGGGTTCCCCCGACCCCTAGGTGGCATTAATTACGCCATTCCCTATAAATAGAGGGGGACCAGTGGCGTAGCCAGGATTTTTCAATAGGGGGGGGGGCTGACGTGAAGGATCCAACCGCGTAGCCATGGTAGCCAGGATTTCATCTTAGGGGGGGTTGTGAGCACGCAAAGGATGCAAAATTGGTGATGAGCACGCGAAGCGTGCTTCCCAGGGGGGGGGGGGGAGTGCAGGGAGGGGTGAGTTTTTCCCCTCCCGCGCGAAGCGCGAAAGCTCTGACGTTTTATAGCAAATTTGAGAGAAAGATAACGGCTCGTAGTACTTTTTTTCGGCGGAAAGTTAGTTCGACGGACAGACTACTATTTAATTATCTGGACGCAATACTGTGCTGTATGTAACAGGGGTGGGTGCAGAGAGGGGGGGGGGGAGTTCCCCCCTTCCCACGCGAAGCGCGAAAGCTCTGACGTTTTACAACAAATTTGAGAGAAAGATAACGGCTTGTAGCACCTTTTTTATGCGGAAAGTTAGTTCGACACCTGGACTGCTTTTCAATTGTTTGAATGCAATACTGCAATGTATGTAACAGGGGTGGGTGCACAGAGGGGGGAGTTTCCCCCTTCCCACGCGAAGCGCGAAAGCTCTTACGTTTTAGCAAATTTGAGAGAAAGATAACCGTGCTCGTAACAAACAATTTTTTAGGTGAAAAGTTATAGTTCGACGCCCTGACTGCTTTTCAATTATTTGGACGCAATATTGCACTGTATGTAACAGGGGTGGGTGCAGGGAGGGGTTAGTTATTTCCCCCTTCCTGCGCGAAGTGCGAAAACTTTGACGTTTTAGCAAATTCTGAGAGAAAGATAACGGCTCGTAGCGCCTTTTCAGGCTTTTTTCTCTCACTTCCCCGCTTTTTCGCTCTCGCCTTTTTTTTTTTTTCATTTTTTTTTTTTTTAGGGGATGAATAGGGGGCCATGGCCCCCTTGTGCCCCCCTGTCTACGCCAGTGAGGGGGACATAATTACAAGAAGCTTTACAAGTAACAATAAACATGATAACAATAAAGGATACTTAGATCAGGGGCGTCGATTATGGGATAACAGGGGGGCAGCTGCATCCACAGAAAATATTAATGATATTTTTCTGTACTACAAACGGGAGAGTTGACTGCCAGTACGTCACAATCGACTCAACAAGTTGCCAATTTGAGATTCGTTTAAATTCGTTTGCAACAGTATCATTGGCATACTCTCAAGTGCATGGGTGACAGGATTAAAAATGTGCAATAAACACAATATTTGACCTTTTTTTAAAGAGAGCGTGGCCTTGTATATATGTGTGTGTGTGTGTAAGTGGTGTGAAGCATGTACGTCAGTATCTCCTCAG
>CM046852.1:19031897-19064397 GCA_025618425.1 Heliocidaris tuberculata | reverse complement strand
GAACTGGGACGCTTTATTTCACCCACCTTCTTTTTATAATTATGATTCTGTGAAACCTATATAATTACGGTAATCGCTTTATTATAACTTTGATCGCAATACATGTATAAACCATGTAAAAAAATTGGGCTTTCATTTTACCATTCTATTGTCATCGTTCAAGTAGACAAATATCCCCGCCCTTTGTCTCCCTTTCATTAGATCATTAATTAAATAATAAATGGTACAGTATATCAAAGTTGCTTGGACAAGCACTTCTCCATAGACATGAGCTCATGAAAGAGACAAAATGTAAACACAAAACCCGAAATTCTAAGAATGTGATGTAATAGTCTCAAAAACTGTGTTTGGTCCAGGAAATGTAAATCATTAGAAGGGTGAAATGCAGGTCAGAATGCAATATATTTTGTTATCTGTTTATTCATTCGATCTGTGCAGCATATCCTTATCAAGATTCAGGATTCAAGACTATACTTTGTATTTCACTGAAATTAAAAATACATAGATTATAATACGGTGATGAAATGTATAAGTGTACATAAAATGTGAAAACATAAAAACGTATATACATTAGCACACGAAATGTAAAGTGCGGATCAGATTGAAAATATTGAGTTCTCATCCTATGGTTATTATTGGACATCCCACAGCCAGTAGAGCTGTCGGTCTCTTTAGCTGTTGTTCTCGTATTCTGTTGCCATTTCTTATATCCATAATCTCTTTTGCCTAGAAGAAACAATTGAGTTTTTTTGTTTTTTTTTAACCATTGGTTTTGATGATCATGACATACATGTGGTCATATAGCTTCATTTCTTATTTCCTTAACTTCTAATCATTAAAGAATGTGATGGTATTTCAAGATTAAACATAATGAGTTTGGATAATTATTAGTTTAAGTTATGCATAATTAGGTGGTCTGTCGTAATCGACAGATCACCTTTTATATTCGTCCGAATTTTCTTTATTAGGTGGTCTGTCGTAATCGACAGATCACCTTTTATATTCGTCCGAATTTTCTTTCTATATTTTATTTATTTATTAGGTGGTCTGTCGTAATCGACAGATCACCTTTTATATTCGTCCGAATTTTCTTTCTATATTTATTTATTTATTTATTTATTTATTTTTATTTCCCCCATTCCTTGTCCATTCGAAATCTTCAATAGTACTTTATCAATTTTCGTCAAATTTTCGTCAGTGATGTCATCCCATGAGGACATGTTCCCGTTTACATATCAAGGTCAACAGGTCATCGTGACGTCATCCAGGCGCCATTTTGTCAAATCACATTATCAATCATATCTTCATAACCAATCATCAAAAATTGTCCATATTTACATGACATTAACTTCAGGTCATGGGTCATCAGGTCATGTCGTCAAAAGTCATCTAGAGGTCATGACGCGCGCGTACGCGTGCGTCAAAATTTAAAACTGCTCAAAATCATCCAAGGATCAAACGAGAGTACGTTTCAGGTCATTTCAAGCATTTCAAAAATTTCCGTCCGTGCGCGTCCGTGCGCGCGTTATGCACGTGCGCAGCGCGTACAGAGTGTAAAAACGCCGTTTTTTCGCATGGTTTGTGTTCCTGACACTATTCTTGACAATTTCCAACCATTTACAGGCATTCTCGACATTCCCTAAGGCCACACGCGCGCGTCAAACTTTAAAATCTGCGCGCGCGTCAATGGGCAAAATAGTGTAAAAAGTCGTAAAAACATGCCTCTACAAAAATAACTCTAGCCCTTTAAATAGTCCGTTGACCCCCTAATTTTTTTTCATATTTGGTTAGAGGAGGAATCATAGATATAATTTCATGGGTAATTTGAGCCTCAATTATATTGCAAAGTCATCAAAATGGCGTCTAAACTCAAAATTTTATTTTTTCAAAAATGACGTCATCAAATTTATGCAAATTTGACTATAACTCCTTTAATATTGGTCATTTTTCGCCCAAATTTGGATATGTTGTAGCTGAGACAATTCTCTACAAGATCAGTCGCCACGATTTTTCATTTTGACAAAGGCATCATGGCGTATTTTTGCGATTAAAGGAGGTATGTCAATTTTTCTCATTTTGCGTGTATTCTCTATGGGACATGACTTTTTCTCAAATCTTGATTCTACATTCCCGTCTTCTTTGAGCAGTACCTCTGTTATTTCTGCTCGATTTTCTTCCAAATTTTAATATGTTATAGCTGAGACAATAAGCTTTCACAAGTGTGCCCTCCAATTTTTGATCAGATGTCGGGATCATGCCCATTTTTTCACTACAAAATGTGATTTCAGAATCCCGTATTTCGTTTACGTGTTATCTCTATTGGAAATATTTTGGTCCATTGGTAAAGCACTTGCCTTCCATTCCGGCGACCCCCGGATCGATTCCCGGTGGGACCATTTTTTTTTTTTTTTTTTTTTCACTTTTTTTTTTTTTTTGGGGGGGGGGGGGCCTTTCATTTTACCATCTTCTTCGTCTATTATAACATAAACCATCACAAACAATGTAATAAACTGCCTAATTTTGCGTGTTATGTCTATTGGAAAGTAGTGTGCAGTAGTTTGTGTAGAATCTCATTCCCTGTCGTGTATTAAAGCTAAGGGGATAATCTCCCACATGTCCTGCAATATCAAATCGTCCAGTTCGTTATCCCGATTTCTCCAAATCGGCTCAGTCAATTTTCTTCATATTTTCGTCAGTCATCAGTCCTAATAAGGTCAAGTTCCCACATCTTTTTCAAGGTCATCAGGTTATTGTGACGTCATCCAGGCGCCATTTTGTGAAAATCAACTTATGGTCATATGTTCATAACGAAATGTCATTTCTCATTCATATTTGGCATGATTGAAGCTGATATCAATCCGGTCAATCCCAGAGATTTAGACGCGCGCGTGCGCACACCTTCGCTCGTCAGTGCCCCCGCAAATATGAAAGATGACACCCCCAATAACTCCCAAAAGAGGACGTAAATCTTTCTGAATTTTGCCTCGTCCATCACATTTCGACCAAATATTATGCACACCAAAAATCAGATTCAGAGCTCAATTCATTTTTTTTTTTT
Organism: Heliocidaris tuberculata; assembly: GCA_025618425.1. Classification (NCBI taxonomy): domain Eukaryota; kingdom Metazoa; phylum Echinodermata; class Echinoidea; order Camarodonta; family Echinometridae; genus Heliocidaris; species Heliocidaris tuberculata. The sequence continues at coordinate 19,061,339 of CM046852.1, read as the reverse complement.
ATTCATTTTTTCCTTTTTTGACCCCCCCCCCTCTTTTTACGGGGGCAATAACTCAAAAACGAAACCATGAATCTTTTTCAAATTCGACACAGTAATGAGGACTGATAAGAAGTGTTGACGGTGAAAATTTGAGGTTCATGACGTCATTATGACGTCATCTACGCTTCATTCAGTGATTTTGGGGTGAAAAATGCCCTTTTCGGACCCTGAAAATGAGCCTTAACTTCAGTTTGCGGGGTGCTAGAGACTTGGGACTTGATTCACATGAAAGAGCAGAAAATTCTACACAAAAAAGGTTCGTGTAGCTCAAACGTTTTAACGGTCGTCTTCAGGGTGAAAATGGCTTTCAAAGTTCAAATTACCCATTTTGCCATAGACACACACGTTATAGGTATTATTAGGTGGTCTGTCGTAATCGACAGATCACCTTTTATATTCGTCCGAATTTTCTTTCTATATTTATTTATTTATTTATTTATTTATTTATTTATTTATTTTTATTTCCCCCATTCCTTGTCCATTCGAAATCTTCAATAGTACTTTATCAATTTTCGTCAAATTTTCGTCAGTGATGTCATCCCATGAGGACATGTTCCCGTTTACATATCAAGGTCAACAGGTCATCGTGACGTCATCCAGGCGCCATTTTGTCAAATCACATTATCAATCATATCTTCATAACCAATCATCAAAAATCGTCCATATTTACATGACATTAACTTCAGGTCATGGGTCATCAGGTCATGTCGTCAAAAGTCATCTAGAGGTCATGACGCGCGCGTACGCGTGCGTCAAAATTTAAAACTGCTCAAAATCATCCAAGGATCAAACGAGAGTACGTTTCAGGTCATTTCAAGCATTTCAAAAATTTCCGTCCGTGCGCGTTCGTGCGCGCGTTATGCACGTGCGCAGCGCGTACAGAGTGTAAAAACGCCGTTTTTTCGCATGGTTTGTGTTCCTGACACTATTCTTGACAATTTCCAACCATTTACAGGCATTCTCGACATTCCCTAAGGCCACACGCGCGCGTCAAACTTTAAAAAAAAAATCAGATTCAGAGCTCAATTCGTTTTTTTTTTTTTTTTTTTTTTTTTTTTAAGTGTAGACGTCGTTTTCTTGTCCATCTTTTCCTTAATTTCTCGTCCATCCTGCCTTCAAGAACAAAACCAATGGTGGAAACTTGTAGGAAATGCATGTCCATTTTACTTCCAACTCAAAGATTCGTTGAAAATCTCCCATTTTTTCACCCAATGCCAGATGAAAAAACGGAAAATCTCATACTAATTATCCGAAAACCACCCAACACCACCTTTTTTTGCGGGGCTGATTACTTAAAAACGGAATCTTGAATCTTTATGAAAGTTGGCACAGACATGAGTGTTGGTAGGAGAATTATGCTGTGAAAACAACAAGGTCATGATGTAATTATAACTTTATCCAGGTGCCATTTTCTGAAAATCAACTTATTGTCATGTATGGTCATGTATGTTCATAACGAAATGTCATTTCTCTTTCATATTTCGGATGGTCAATTTCACTGTCATATATATGGCCATCTTATCATTGTCGTCAACCCTATCATGATCACTATCTTGCCCAATCATCATATCTTACATAAGAATTCACCAGTTCAAGACAGACCACCTAATTCGTCTTCAGTGACGAATTAAATTTCTAGTTTATTTTTATTTCCCCCATTCCTTGTCCATTCGAAATCTTCAAAAGTCCAGTATCAATTTTCGTCAAATTTTCGTCAGTGATGTCATCCCATGAGGACATGTTCCCGTTTACATATCAAGGTCAACAGGTCATCGTGACGTCATCCAGGCGCCATTTTGTCAAATCACATTATCAATCATATCTTCATAACCAATCATCAAAAATCGTCCATATTTACATGACATTAACTTCAGGTCATGGGTCATCAGGTCATCTCGTCAAAAGTCATCCAGAGGTCATGACGCGCGCGTACGCGTGCGTCAAAATTTAAAACTGCTCAAAATCATCCAAGGATCAAACGAGAGTACGTTTCAGGTCATTTCAAGCATTTCAAAAATTTCCGTCCGTGCGCGTCCGTGCGCGCGTTATGCGCGTGCGCAGCGCGTACAGAGTGTAAAAACGCCGTTTTTTCGCATGGTTTGTGTTCCTGACACTATTCTTGACAATTTCCAACCATTTACAGGCATTCTCGACATTCCATAAGGCCACACGCGCGCGTCAAACTTTAAAATCCGCGCGCGCGTCAATGGGCAAAATAGTGTAAAAAGTCGTAAAAACATGCCTCTACAAAAATAACTCTAGCCCTTTAAATAGTCCGTTGACCCCCTAATTTTTTTTCATATTTGGGTAGAGGAGGAATCATAGATATAATTTCATGGGTAATTTGAGCCTCATTTATATTGCAAAGTTATCAAAATTGCGTCTAAACTCAAAATTTCATTTTTTCAAAAATGACGTCATCAAATTTATGCAAATTTGACTATAACTCCTTTAATATTGGTCATTTTTCGCCCAAATTTGGATATGATGTAGCTGAGACAATTCTCTACAAGATCAGTTACATGATTTTTCATTTTGACAAAGGCATCATGGCGTATTTTTGCGATTAAAGGAGGTATGTCAATTTTTCTCATTTTGCGTGTATTCTCTATGGGACATGACTTTTTCTCAAATCTTGATTCTACATTCCCGTCTTCTTTGAGCAGTATCTCTGTTATTTCTGCTCGATTTTCTCCCAAATTGGAGTATGTTATAGCTGAGACTATAAGCTTTTACAAGTGTGCCCTCCAATTTTTGATCAAATGTCGGGATCATGCCCTTTTTTTAACTACAAAATGTCATTTGAGAATCCCGTTTTTCGTCTACGTGTTATGTCTATTGGAAATATTTTGGTCCATTGGTAAAGCACTTGCCTCCCATTCCGGCGACCCAGGTTCGACTCCCGGTGGGTCCATTTTTTTTTTTTTTTTTTTTTTTTTTTTTGCCTTTCATTCTACCATCTTCTTCGACTATTATAACATATACCATCACAAACAATGTAAAAAACTGCCTAATTTTGCGTGTTATGTCTATTGAAAGTAGTGTGCAGTAGTTTGTGTAGAATCTCATTCCCTGTCGTGTATTAAAGCTAAGGGGATAATCTTCCACATGTCCTGCAATATCAAATCGTCCAGTTCGTTATCCCGATTTCTCCAAATCGGCTGAGTCAATTTTCTTCATATTTTCGTCAGTCATCAGTCCTAATAAGGTCAAGTTCCCACATCTTTTTCAAGGTCATCAGGTTATTGTGACGTCATCCAGGCGCCATTTTGTGAAAATCAACTTATGGTCATATGTTCATAACGAAATGTCATTTCTCTTTCATATTTGGCATGGTTAAGGTCACTGTCATTCCAGTCAAGGTCATTTCGTTAAACGCGCGCGTACGCGTACGTCCGCGCGTCCGTGCGCGCGCAAAATTTAAAAATGATCCAAATCGTCCCAAATTCATTTTGCAAACGTTTCATGCCATTTCAAGCACTTTTCGAAAAATCGCCCATAAAACTGAACCTGTAGGGGCGCTATGCCACTTAGGTTATCGTGGTTATTGTCATCATTATTGTCATTATGATCATCATTATCAATATATCATTATCGTCATTGTCATCACTTATATGACCATATCTTATGATCATTGTCGTCAACATTATGATTATAATCTTGCAGAAATATTATCACACCTGACAAAGCACTTTGCCACAGTGAAAGACAGACCACCTAATTCGTCTTCAGTGACGAATTAAATTTCTAGTTTATTTTTATTTCCCCCATTTCTTGTCCATTCGAAATCTTCAAAAGTCCTGTATCAATTTTCGTCAAATTTTCGTCAGTGATGTCATCCCATGAGGACATGTTCCCGTTTACATATCAAGGTCAACAGGTCATCGTGACGTCATCCAGGCGCCATTTTGTCAAATCACATTATCAATCATATCTTCATAACCAATCATCAAAAATCGTCCATATTTACATGACATTAACTTCAGGTCATGGGTCATCAGGTCATCTCGTCAAAAGTCATCCAGAGGTCATGACGCGCGCGTACGCGTGCGTCAAAATTTAGAACTGCTCAAAATCATCCAAGGATTAAACGAGAGTACGTTTCAGGTCATTTCAAGCATTTCAAAAATTTCCGTCCGTGCGCGTCCGTGCGCGCGTTATGCGCGTGCGCAGCGCGTACAGAGTGTAAAAACGCCGTTTTTTCGCATGGTTTGTGTTGCTGACACTATTCTTGACAATTTCCAACCATTTACAGGCATTCTCGACATTCCCTAAGGCCACACGCGCGCGTCAAACTTTAAAATCTGCGCGCGCGTCAATGGGCAAAATAGTGTAAAAAGTCGTAAAAACATGCCTCTACAAAAATAACTCTAGCCCTTTAAATAGTCCGTTGACCCCCTAATTTTTTTTCATATTTGGGTAGAGGAGGAATCATAGATATAATTTCATGGGTAATTTGAGCCTCAATTATATTGCAAAGTCATCAAATTGGCGTCTAAACTCAAAATTTCATTTTTTCAAAAGTGACGTCATCAAATTTATGCAAATTTGACTATAACTCCTTTAATATTGGTCATTTTTCGCCCAAATTTGGATATGATGTAGCTGAGACAATTCCCTACAAGATCAGTTACCATGATTTTTCATTTTGACAAAGGCATCATGGCGTATTTTTGCGATTAAAGGAGGTATGTCAATTTTTCTCATTTTGCGTGTATTCTCTATGGGACATGACTTTTTCTCAAATCTTGATTCTACATTCCCGTCTTCTTTGAGCAGTATCTCTGTTATTTCTGCTCGATTTTCTCCCAAATTTTAGTATGTTATAGCTGAGACTATAAGCTTTCACCAGTGTGCCCTCCAATTTTTGATCAGATGTCGGGATCATGCCCATTTTTTCACTACAAAATGTGATTTCAGAATCCCGTATTTCGTTTACGTGTTATCTCTATTGGAAATATTTTGGTCCATTGGTAAAGCACTTGCCTTCCATTCCGGCGACCCCCGGATCGATTCCCGGTGGGACCATTTTTTTTTTTTCTTTTTTTTTTTCACTTTTTCTTTGGGGGGGGGGGGGGGGCTTTCATTTTACCATCTTCTTCGTCTATTATAACATAAACCATCACAAACAATGTAATAAACTGCCTAATTTTGCGTGTTATGTCTATTGGAAAGTAGTGTGCAGTAGTTTGTGTACAATCTCATTCCCTGTCGTGTATTAAAGCTAAGGGGATAATCTCCCACATGTCCTCCAATATCAAATCGTCCAGTTCGTTATCCCGATTTCTCCAAATCGGCTCAGTCAATTTTCTTCATATTTTCGTCAGTCATCAGTCCTAATAAGGTCAAGTTCCCACATCTTTTTCAAGGTCATCAGGTTATTGTGACGTCATGCAGGCGCCATTTTGTGAAAATCAACTTATGGTCATATGTTCATAACGAAATGTCATTTCTCATTCATATTTGGCATGATTGAAACTGATATCAATCCGGTCAATCCCAGAGATTTAGACGCACGCGTGCGCACACGTTCGCTCGTCAGTGCTTTAGCAAATATGAAAGATGACACCCCCAATAACTCCCAAAAGAGGACGTAAATCTTTCTGAATTTTGCCTCGTCCATCACATTTCGACCAAATATCATGCACACCAAAAATCAGATTCAGAGCTCAATTCGTTTTTTTTTTATTATTCATTTTTTCCTTTTTTGACCCCCCCCCCCTCTTTTTACGGGGGCAATAACTAAAAAACGAAACCATGAATCTTTTTCAAATTCGACACAGTAATGAGGACTGATAAGAAGTGTTGACGGTGAAAATTTGAGGTTCATGACGTCATTATGACGTCAGCCAGGCTTCATTTAGTGATTTTGGGGTGAAAAATGCCCTTTTCGCACCCTGAAAATGAGCCCTAACTTCAGTTTGCGGGGTGCTAGAGACTTGGGACTTGATTCATATGATAGAGCAGAAAATTCTACACAAAAAAGGTTCGTATAGCTCAAACGTTTTAACGGTCGTTTTCAGGGTGAAAATGGCTTTTAAAGTTCAAATTGCCCATTTTGCCATAGACACACACGTTATAGGTATTATAGATTAATTTTAGTTTTTTCAAAACGAGCTTTCCTTTTTCTGCCCACCTTTTGTGTAGATGATATCTCAAAATTGGCTCAGTCCAATTTCTTCAAGTTTTCGTCAGTCATCAGCCCCTACGAGATCAAGTTCCCGCATCTTTTTCAAGGTCATCAAGGCATTTCCAGGTATTACGTAATTTTGAGTAAAATGTTAATTTTTACTGCCCCCCCCCCCTCCCCAAATTTTGTAAGCGACTAGAGGCTTTCCATTTTCTTCAGGCAATAGTTAACAGATATCATTATGGAACAATTTTAACAGTCTATTGCCAGACACAATATACCAAACAAAATGTAACAGATAGTGAAATTTCCTTCATATTTGTAAAACTCATTCTCAGATCTGGGTAGTTGATGAACCTCAACGTCCTCAATCATTGTCAATACATGTCTGAACTTGGATCGGCCAGTCTTTCCAATCTTTACATGCAGAATTCTGAAAGTTCTCCTTTTTTTTCAGAGTACCCTCAAAGTTGGAGATAGTATATCTTGACAAACAACGAATGAAAAGATCAAAGTACTTTTGATCATATTCTGTTTCCTCAACTTTGTTTCAAAGTCATTTTTTCGCAGGATATTAGTACATTCAACCATTGTGAGTGGAAAAAACCCAGTTCCCAATCGTCATGGCTTTTGAATAAATTAAAAAGCCGTGGAAAAAATTTCTAAGGCATTCATAAATCTTTGTAAACTTAAAAAGGATGCATTGTTATTAACTCCTATTCAAAGTTGTTGACAAGCCGTGATCAGTCCAGGGCCCTTTTCAAGTGCATGGGGAATTTATCCTTTCAAAATTCATTGTAGAACCTCTTCTTTTATAATGAGAAAAATAACAAAGTTTTGATATATACTCTTGAAAAACAACGACTGAAAAGATCAAAATACTTTTGCATTTTGTTTCCTCAACTTTGTCTCAAAGTCATTTTGGCAAGAGATTAGTACATTCAACGAATGTGTGTGGAAAACCCCTACCGTCATGCCTTTTGCATAAATTCAAAAGCCATGGCAGAAATTTTGGAGGTATGCAAAAATCTTTGTACACTTGAAAAGGAAGTTTATGCATTGTTATTAACTGGCTTTCAAAGTTGTTGTGAGCGGTCCAGGGACCTCTCCGATGCGTGGGCAAATTATCCTTTCAAAAATCATTGTCAAGCTTCTTCTTTTATCATGAGAAAAATAACAAAGTTTTGATATATACTGTTGATAATGTGATACCAGTAGGCCTACATGTTAGTATCCTTCAAAAAATAGATATCTTTAAATCTATCTAACAAAAAAATATGTCAATGGGCATTTTACAGTGATAATTTAATTTCACTTGTTTCCAGAATTGCACCTATTACGTGCCCTTTCTTGTCATTTAATCACATGTAGAGATTAACATTTTTTTAAAAGATGAACCCCCCCCCCCTCCACCATTCTGTAAGCGACTAGAGGCTCTCCATTTTCTTCAGGCAATAGTTAACAGGTATATCATGGTACAATTAGTAAGAAACTGCAAGGTCATAAGATACTTAAACAGGCTATTAATTGCAAGGACATTATACCAAAACAAAATGTAACAGATCATGAAATTTTCTTAATATTCGCGAAACTCATTCTGGGATCTGGGTGGCTGATGGACCTCAACATCCTCAATACATGTCTGAACTTTGATAGGCCTTTCCCTCTCATCTTTACAAGGAGCATTCTGAAAGTTTGTTTTTCTCCTATTCCGTTTCTGAGTACCTCTAAGCTGGAAATAATAGATCAGGACAAACAGGGGCGGATCCAGGATTTTGTATAAGGGCGGGGGGGGGGGGAGGGGGGCACACTAATGCAGGATTGTCAACTTTGGGAAACTGCTTGGAGGGAGATCCATATTTTTTTGGTCTTGCTAGCCCGGGGGGGGGGGGGGGGAACAAAAAAAAAAGAAAAAAAATCGCCAGCCCTCCAAAAGTCGCTCAACGGGGGGGGGGGGGGGGGGGGGGGGGGGGGGGGGTGTACATGTATGGGGTCCAGTTTCCCTCCATAATTCTCTGACAAGCAACAAAAAAAAAAAAAGTGGGGGCACAATCGAAAATAAGGGGGCACAATGCATTGTTTTCTTTCAAAGGGGGGGGGCACGGGCCGGGATTGCCCCCCCCCTAAATCCGCCACTGACGACAAACAAAGACTGAAAAGATCAGAATGCTCTTGCATTTTGTTTCCTCAACTTTGTCTGAAAGTCATTTTGGCAAGAGATTAGTACATTCAACAAATGTGTGTGGAAAACCCCTACCGTCATGCCTTTTCATGCCGTCATGCCACTTGTTTGTCATATTTCACAATAAGTGCCCTTTTTTTTCATAAGAGAATTTATTATTTTCTAAAAAGATGATACTTCCATAATGATACATGCAACTGATGTTCTCTCTCTCTCTCTCTCTCTCTCTCTCTCTCTCTCTCTTATTTAACCCCTAATCTCCTATTCCGTTTCTGAGTACCTCTAAGCTGGAAATAATAGATCAGGACAAACAAAGACCGAAAAGATCAAAATACCTTTGCATTTTGTTTCCTCAACTTTGTCTCAAAGTCATTTTGGCAAGAGATTAGTACATTCAACGAATGTGTGTGGAAAACCCCTACCGTCACGCCTTTTGCATAAATTCAAAAGCCATGGCAGAAATTTTGGAGGTATTCAAAAATCTTTGTACACTTGAAAAGGAAGTTTATGCATTGTTATTAACTGGCTTTCAAAGTTGTTGTGAGCATTCCAGGGACCTCTCCGATGCGTGGGCAAATTATCCTTTCAAAAATCATTGTCAAGCTTCTTCTTTTATCATTAGAAAATAACCATATTTAGAAACACTGTACATAGTCATGATAACAGTAGGCCTAAATGTTAGTATCCTTCAGGAAAGGAAATCTACATGTATAAGAAAGCATCATACAAAAAGATATGTCTCACTGATGTCTCATTGTGCCTGTCACAATCATAAATTATCTCCACTTGTTTGTCATATTTCACAATAAGTGCCCCTTTTTTCATCAGAGAAATTTATCATTTTCTAAAAAGATGATATTTCCATAATGATACACGCAACTGATGTTCTCTCTCTCTCTCTCTTTCTCTCTCTAATTTAACCCTAAATTACATTTTACATAAGGGTCATTAAATATTATTTTGATGTTTTTTACTACCTTTTTTAAATGTTCTGGAAGTCTGTAAGTTGTACATTTGAATCTATGCATAATTTTGGCACATCGATACGTCAGAACGTCATTATTTTTGCATATCAACTAAAAAAAAAAAATTTAGATTTTTTAAAATGACGTCATAATTTTTGTATTCATTTGACAATATTTCACTAATAAGCGGTCCATATTCATCCAAATTTTGATATGTTGTAGCTGAGACAATTCTATACTAGGTCAGTTCCACCATTTGTCATTTCATTGAGGTAATCATAGTAAAAACGTCGATTAAAAGCGACATGTCAGAATTTTCCCTATTTGCGTGTTATGCCTATGGAAGGTGAATTTCGTTCATATCATGAATCTACATGATATTGTTCTTTGAGCAGTATCTCAGTTGTTTTTGGTCTATTTTCTTCCACATTTTAGTTTGTTATAGCTGAGACTATAAGTTTTTTTAAAGTGTGCCCTGTAATTTTTGATCAGATGTCGGGATTATGCCCATTCATATCTACAAAATGTGATTTGAGAATCCCGTTTTCCCTTTTTTTTCTCTCTCTTTCTTTCTTTTTGCCATTCATTTTACCATCTTCTACGACTATAATAACATATACAATCACAAACAACGTAAGAAACTGCCATATTTTGCGTGTTATGTGTTTTGGAAAGTAGTTTGCAGTAGTGTGTGTACAACCGAAATCTGATCCCTTGTCGTGTATTAAAGCTTTGGAGTTAATCTCCCATGCATCCTGCAATATCAAAATGTCCGATTTTTTATGATGCAAATCTTCATCCATTGTCTACATTATCAGAATTATTATCTTGCAAAAATAATATAACATCTTTCAAAGCTATTTGCCACGATGACAGACCATGCACATAATTCGTCTTCAGTGAGGAATTAAAATTCTAGTTTATTATTAGGTGGTCTGTCGTAATCGACAGATCACCTCTTAATTTCGTCAGAATTTTCTTTCATTATTTATTTATTAGGTGGTCTGTCGTAGACAGATCACCTCTTAATTTCGTCAGAATTTTCTTTCTTTATTATTAGGTGTTCTGTCGGTATCGACAGATCACCTTTTAATTTCGTCAGAATTTTCTTTCATTATTTATTTATTAGGTGGTCTGTCGTAGACAGATCACCTCTTAATTTCGTCAGAATTTTCTTTCTTTATTATTATTAGGTGGTCTGTCGTAGACAGATCACCTTTTAATTTCATCAGACTTTTCTTTCATTATTTATTTATTTATTAGGTGGTCTGTCGTAGACAGATCACCTCTTAATTTCGTCAGAATTTTCTTTCTTTATTCTTTATTTATTAAGTGGTCTGTCGTTATCGACAGATCACCTCTTAATTTCGTCAGAATTTTCTTTATTATTCTTTAGTGTGACCACTTTTTTGTGAACGTGATTACTCAAATTCGGCTCACTCAATTTTAATCAAATTTCAGTCCGTTATTAGGCCTGTCAAGGTCAAGTGACAGAAAATTTTTCAAGGTCAGCAGGGCATTGTGACGTCATCCAGGCGCCATTTTGTAAAATCACATTATTGATCATATCTTCATAACGAGTCATCAAAATTGAACCATATTTGACACACATAAACTTCATGTCAAGGGTCAACATGAAATGTTATCAAAATTTGCGCGCGCATTATGACGCGCACGTACGCGCGCGTCAAAATTTAAAAATGCTCAAAATCACTTTTTGATCAAATTAGAGTACGTTTCAGGCCATTTTAAGCATTTCAAAATTTTCCATGCGTGACCGTCCGCGCTCGCGTACGGAACGTAAAATTCCCTTTTTTTCGCATGGTTTGTATTCCTGACACAATTCTTGACAATTTCCAACTATTTACAGTCATTCTCGACATTCCATAATGCCACACGCGCGCGTCAAACTTTCAAATTCGTGCGCGCGTCAATTTGCAATATAATGCAAAAAGTGGTAAAAACATGCCCCTCTTGAATCCGCCATAGCTCTTCAGAAAGACTTGGGACCCCCAATTTTTATACATATTCTGAAAGTCTATAAGTTGTAAATTGGAATTCATGAAAAAAATTGGTGGGCCAAGCCGTCGGAACGTCATCATATTTGCATATGAACTCAAAACAATGTTTTCGAAAAAATGACGAAATAATTTTTGTATTCATTTGACAATATTTCAGTAATAGGTTGTCGATTTTCTTCCAAATTTTGATATATTGTAGCTGAGACACTTCTCTTCAAAATCATTTACACCATTTTTCATTTTGACAAAGGAATCATACCGTATTTTTGCGATTAAAGGAGGCATGTCAATTTTTCACATTTTGCGTGTATTCTCAATGGGACATGACTTTTCCTCAAATCTTGATTCTACATTCCCTTTTTTTTTGAGCAGTATCTCTGTTATTTCTCCTTGATTTTCTTCCAAATTTTAGTATGTTATAGCTGAGACTATAAGCTTTTACAAGTGTTCCCTCCAATTTTTGATCAGATGTAGGGATCATGCCCATTTTTTAACTACAAAATGTGATTTCAGAATCCCGTTTATCGTTTACGTGTTATCTCTATTCGAAATATTTTGGTCTATTGGTAAAGTACTTGCCTCCCACTCCGGTGACGCAGGTTCGATCCCCGGTGGGTGCATTTTTTTTTTTACTTTTTTTTTTCTTTTTGCCCTTCTTTTTTGCTATCCTTTTCTACTATTATAACATATACAATCACAAACAATGTAATAAACTGCCTTATTTTTCGTGTTATGTCTATTGGAAAGTAGTGTGCAGTAGTATGTGTACAATGTGATTCCCTGCCTTATATCAAAGCTATGGGGTTCATCTCCCACGTATCCTCAAAATGGTCTTAGTCAATTTTCTTCATACTTTCGTCAGTCATCAGTCCTAATAAGGTCAAGTTCCCGCATCTTTTTCAAGGTCATTAGGTTATCGTGACGTCATCCAGGAGCCATTTTGTGAAAATCAACTTATGGTCATATCTTCATAACGAAATGTCATTTCTCTTTCATATTTTGCATGGTTAAGGCCAATGTCATTCCAGTCAAGGTCATTTCGTTAAGCGCGCGTACGCGTATGTCCGCGCGTCAGTGAAATGCTCCAAATCTTCCCCAATTATTTTGCACACGTTTTATGCCATTTCAAGCACTTTCAAAAAATCGCCCCCAAAATTGAACCTGAAGGAGTGCTATGCCACTTAGATTATCGTGGTTATTGTCATCATTATTGTCATTATGATCATCATTATCATTATATCATTACCGTCATCATCGTCATCGTTAATCTTACCATATCATCACATTATCATGTATTATTATCTTGCACAATCATTATCACATCTTACAATTTACCATTTAAAGACAGACCACCTAATTCGTCCCCATTGACGAATTAAATTTCTAGTTCTTATTCATTTTATAAAGAAATATTGGGGGATTATCATACAGGTCATCCCCCCACCACAAAAACTTTTTTTTTTGGGGGGGGGGGGGATATATATACCCCCCCCCCCCCCCCGGGATCGACACCCATGCCCAAAGTAGTACCCTCACATTTTAAACAAATTGGTGTGAAAATGAAAACCACCGGTTCTTCCTAGAATGTTATTAGAATGAAAGCCGATAATTATGTCAATTTTTGTTTGGTCCGGTCCTGGTATGTGTAATTACCAGGGTAATATCAAAGATAACTTCAACATCATTGCAGCACGTGTGTCAGCACATGTATCAGTCCGAGGATACCAGACGTACATATTACCCACGTATATAGTTAAACATTTACATTCTATCGATAAATACTGACTAAGAAAATATTACGTAATTAATCACTGCGATAAATAAGAATGGTAAAGGAAGACGATAATGTAAACTTGTAAAGGAAGTAGTTTCTTGTCTTTTCTATAATGGTAGTGGTATAGCCGATGGGTATCACATGAGGGGCTAGTGGAGATCACACCCACAATTAACTTTTCTCTTGGCAGCAAGGAGGGCCCGTCTCTATACTCAATTCAATATTTAACGATACCCCTTTTTTGTTTCACTGTAAAAAAAAAAAAAAATGCCTTTTTTTCGCGGGAATTTCCTGGCAGTCAGGATTCCGGTAATTCCCGTTTTTCCACAGTTTTTTGTTTTTGTTTTGTTTTTGTTTTTGTTTTGTTTTTGTTTTTGTTTTGTTTTTTTACCGGAAATCAGCAAATTTACAATAAAATTATGTAAATATATGCTGATTTCCGATAAACCAACAAACTTGCTGTTGTTTTATAGGAAAAGACTGTAAAATTGAAATAACGACAATAACTTGTAATTTCAAGGGCTAAAAAACCTGTAGTTTTACAGTTATTTTTTACAGTGTTTCTTTGGGAAAATACAATTATTGTTCTGGAAAACTTTCCAGCAAATATTTATATTGTCCGACACCTCTTCCCCTGCATACTTAAAACGTTCTACGCTTTTTGTTTGTGGTGTTATTAGAAGATTCTTTCTGATGCGAGTTTTTCCAGCCGCCGGGTATCACTTAACATATTAAACTATCAAGGGATGGATGGGAGCTAAAACATTTGTGAAATGAGGGACGGGGTCGGATCAAATTTTCCTACAAATTTATCAAAACTTTTTTAACAAGCAAGGTTATCAGATTTTGGATATACCGATACAAATTTTAATTGACGACTATGGATTGTCACCACTGAACTGTACACTACATATCAGTGGTTGTCACACCCCACTCTACAGTGCGTCCCAAAAAAAGTTAACAGTTAAAAAAAGTCTCCCAAAATAAATATTTCGGAATATTATTCATTAAGTTTCCATTTTTGTAGATAGCTTTGGGTCTCTCTTATGCAATATCACCGAAAAATCTGACTAGTCATTACGCTTGAGTGCATGATCAAAAGCCACTTTTTTTTGAAAGGGTGCAAAATTCAGACTTGACAAGAACTGGTATTTGTTTGGCTGGTATCAAAAAAGTTGAGAAGCTTTTTAGAATTGACAGTGAGTTGAAAAAAGTCTCCCCAATTAAGTATTTCAAAATATTTTCAGGAAATTTTCATACCTGTGAAGAGCTTAGAGTCTCTTCTATGAAATGACACCAAAATATCTCACAATAATTATTTTACGCTTGAGTGAGCAAAAGCCACTTTTGTAAAAGGGTGCAAAATCCATACTTTACAAATGTTTGTATGTCCGTTCTGGCTGGTATCAGCAAACTTGACAGTCATTAAAAGGCTTATAAATTGTCACATTCTGATCAATAAAAGACAATTTATGAAAGAACAGATTTTGTTCACTTTATGTCCTGAAATATCCCATCAAAGCTTTCTGGATGAGTGAGTAAGTAGGTGAAATTAAAAGACTCACCAAAAGTAACATTTTGAACCTCTCAACAAAGTAGTTAATTGCTCACTCAAGCATAAGATGTTCATGGAATGTGTAAGGATATAAAGAGAACAAAGCTGGTTATATCATAAATTGTCTTTTATTGATCAGAAAATGGATAATTCTAAGCCTTTTCATGAATCTCTGGATTTTGCACCCTTTCATAAAAAAAAATTGGCTTTTGCTCAATTAAGCGTAGAATACTGTTAGATATCTTGGTGTTATTTGATAGAAGAGACTCTAAGCTGTCCACAGGTAAGAAAATTTCCTTAAAATATTTTGAAACATTAATTTGGGGAGACTTTTTCGAACTGTTAACTTTTTTCTGGGACGCACTGTATATGCTGTCACCCGGATGTTTTTTTCTTTCCTCTATTATCAATTTCAAGGAACAGACATGTGTCCATGGGTAGTGAAATAAACAAAAAAACAAAAACAAAAACAAAAACAAAAATAAAGAAAAAACAAAAAACGGACAGTATCTGGACTAGTTCATGGGAAGACATGTATTAACCATGCATAAAATAGGATGAAAATTTGTCCAGTGTTGTCGCCAATCATTCAAATTTAGAAAAGGGAAATATAATGACAAATTATCAAGATAGGACACGCATTTATAGGCCGAATATGACCGAAACCTTTGCCTATTTATCCATAAGGATATCGACTTTAAAAATCTAATTCTTTGCCCGATTTTACTATAAAAAAAATTTCCGAATATGTTTCTCTGAATGTTTCGTTTCCACTCAGAGAGAATTATATGAAGGATTTATTTTCCGTATCAACATCAATAATGACTTTCAGCTGAAGCTTCAAGGAATAAATTTCTACCGGTACCCATTTACGAAAGCAATATTAGGCTTTGATATTCACCTACCAATGTTTTAGGGTTCTTTGCATATATCCTTGTCATTATTTAGGGCCCTACTTATCTTCTTGAAATCACTGAATTACATGAGAGAACCAAGGAAGGACAGTTGATTTTAGGGCATTTAAGAGACATAGGTAGCCCCCCCCCCCCTGTGGCGCAAATCCATTTTGAAATTCGGGGGGGGGGAGGGGGTCACCACATGAATGAACTTTTGTACCTGTCCGAAATGCCTGAAAAAAAAAAAAAAAGATTGTCACATTTTGGGGGTCTAGTTTTCCTCCAAACTTCTCTGACAAGCAACAAGAAAAAAAAAAAAAAAAAAAAAAAAGGATATCGCATTTTGGGGTCTCTAGTTTTCCTCAAAAAAAAAAAAAAAAAAAAAAAAAAGTTATTCAAAAAGGTGGGGGGGGGGGGGGACATTTGCCAATGTTAAAAAAGGTGGGGACATGTCCCCCAGTCCCCCTGGATTTGCTCTCATTAGCCCCCCCCCCCCCCCCCCCCACCCCCCCCCCCCCCCCCCCCCCCCCTCCGCTAAGAAAAAAAAAGTTGCGTCAATTGAGTTTTGAGTTTTGACAGGCGTGTATCAATCAAATATGATTATTTGCGTCTGGGACGTTTACGGTTTCTCTACAACTACCAAATAGATAACGCGATTAAAAGCGGGTGAAAGATTGCCTAATACGATGATAATGATACTTATGTGTCACATGGGCCTCTGAACCGGTGGGCAGAGGGGGGGGGGGGGAGGGCTGCAGCTCCCCACTTTTTTTTTTAGTAGACATAAAACCTCGGAAAAACGGTTCGAAAATTGTCATTAATGAGTGAAATCAAATCAGCCCCCCCCCCCGCCCCTCCTTCAAAAACGCTCCGCGGCCCCTGTGTCAAACCAACTTTGAGCAATTTTTTTTTACCCACCTTTGGTCATATTTTGCCAATTTTCAAGAAATCATTTCATTTTTTTTTTTTTACCCCAATTGCATGATATTTAGTAAGGTACTATAAACTTGCCCAAAGTTGGTCGGACATAATTATGTAGGTGGGGGAAAATCCCGGGGGACAAATTTGGATTTTTGGGAGTATAGTAACAGATCATGATCACTATGCATTTGTCGCCCTCTCTAGGCTAAGTTGCAGCAAGCGTGAACTTGAGCAGAAGACAGATTGCGTGCGACAGATTGTAGGTAAGGGAAAATTCGATTTTATGTCTGTAGTATGATACGTAATTAGTCATGCATTGACTATCTTTGAAGAGTATTATGTTATAAATTGTTTTTATTTCGTTATGGGTGTAGTTTATGTCTTCAGTTTTGTCAAAATACAGATGAGAGGGAAGGTTAGTTAATTTTGAAGGGTTGTCCCACATGCTCATATTTGTGTTTGTTATCAACCCATTTGGTCATAAATTTGCGGTGCCGCAGCTCTGGTGGAGCTTTGCCCAACGCGCCCGTCTGCGCTGCGATCACACTGCCATGCCTGGTACTGGCCACAGAGCTATACAGCCCATGCCATTATGGCGCACGGAGGCAGGTGTAAACACAGAAATACTATGCCTCATAATCACCCATTCCCACACACGGTGAACCTTGCAAACCACCCTCGGTGTTTGCTGTGGTGGTTCTGAACATATTCTAACGCAAAAGTAAAAAATCCAAGTACAGTAAAGAGAGTAAATTTCACAAAATTAGGCAGGGGTAACAGGATTCGACTTACCTTCCGCATGATCCCGTGAGATATGATATTTGCATGAGAAACGATGACCTCTTGCCGTAGCCGGCGCGGGGTCAGCACAGAATGTGCTGTAAATGATCGAAGAGCATGTAGTGTAATGCTGAGATGTTGTGACGCCAGATGCTAAATTTTACAGTGATAATTGCTTCATGATACCGCCATCTACATTGTTCGAAAATACATGCAGCTACTGTATTGATGTCACTTTTTGCTCGAGCAGCTCGACATCATTGTCTTTATATGACAGGAAATTTAGGAGGGCTGACTCGGGGGGCGTTGCTAGAATATTTTAAATGGGGGGCAGGGGGGGGGGTGTCACACCGAAATTTGCCGACAAAAATGCTGCACCACTAATTTTCTCCACCCCACAACAAATAATAAAAGAAAATCACAGATGTAGAGATCTTGACCATTTTCGCAAGGGGGGGGGGGGGGGGGCTGACACTTTTTGCCCGAATATCAACTTTTCAATTTTTTTTTTTTTTTGGGGGGGGTTTTTGGGGGGGTATCTTTTGGTAGTGAAAATAAATGCAAGGAAGTTACAGACATAATTTACATAATTATCCGGGAACCTGCCCAAATATGTGGATACTAATTCTGGCACCTCGCTGCCCGAGTGGGATTTGCCCAAATGTCAGAACTTTCAGAACCCTCAGGGGGGGGGGGGGGGGGGGCTGCAGCCCGTTGTCGAAGCGGGATGCCTTTTTTTGTCACTATTTTCATTCTTTTTCTTTTCTTTCTGTTTTTGTTTTCATTTCCCTTTTCTTTTTTTTTCGCCCCTTCTCCTTTCTCTTTTCTTGTCCTTTACCTTCCCCTCCTTTTTTTTTTTTTGGCCAACAGAGGTGGTGCATTTTCTGACAGCAATTTTGTGTCAGAGGGTGTGATACCTCCTCCCCCCACAAAAAAAAAAACACACACACACGCGCACACACTCAGTTAATTGTCTGGGGGTAATTGTCCGGGGGTAATTGTCCTGGGGGTAGTTGTCAAGGGGGTAATTTTCTGGTGGGTAGTTTTCCAGGGGATAGTTGTCCTAGAATCATAATGACAAACAATGACATACATTAAATTTTAGTCAAACTTAATTGTTGGGGTATTTATGATATAACTCCTGGATGGGACAATCCATGCAGGCATCATCTTTATATGATTAGCCTAATATAGTCTGTTCTTCATGAAAATTGTTATTTGTATGCCCATTTTGGTCTCTCTTTCTATCCTCTTTTTTTTCTCTCTCTCTCTCTCTCTCTCATTCTCTCTCTATTTCTCACATTCTCTCTCTCTCTCTCATATAAATCTCTCTACCAATCCGAGCTCTCTCTCTCCATCAACACCCCCTTCTCTCTCTCTCTCTCTCTCTCTCTATCCTCTCTCTTTTCAATCTCTCTCTCTCTCTTTTGCTGTCTCTCAAACAATCTCTCTTATTCTTTCTTTCTCTCTCTCCCTCTCTTTCTTTCTCTCTCTCTCTCCCTCGCTCTCTCTCTCTTCTTTTTCAGTTGCTGATTTAATGTATTATCTTCTTATTTTCGTATTTCATGAATCTATTGCCAATGAGTATAATTATAAGAACAACGTTTGATGTCTGCAAGACGTTGTTTTTGAGGTCTTTTCAATTTAAGATGAATCAGAAAAAGCGAAACAAAAACAGAAAGAAAAGAAAAAGAATGAAAAAAGTGGCAAAAAAAGGCATCCCGCTTCGACAACGGGCTGCAGCCCCTCCCCCCCCCCCCCCCCCCCCCCCCAGAGGGTTCTGAAAGTTCTGACATTTGGGCAAATCCCACTCGGGCAGCGAGGTGCCAGAATTAGTATCCACATATTTGGGCAGGTTCCCGGATAATTATGTAAATTATGTCTGTAACTTCCTTGCATTTATTTTCACTACCAAAAGTTACCCCCCCCCCCCTTCCCCCCACAAAAAAAAAAAAAAAAAAAAATTGAAAAGTTGATATTCGGGCAAAAAGTGTCAGCCCCCCCCCCCCCTTGCGAAAATGGTCAAGATCTCTACATCTGCGATTTTCTTTTATTATTTGTTGTGGGGTGGAGAAAATTAGTGTGTGCAGCATTTTTGTCGGCAAATTTCGGTGTGACACCCCCCCCCCCCTGCCCACCATTTAAAATATTCTAGCAACGCCCCCCGAGTCAGCCCTCCTAAATTTCCTGTCATATAAAGACAATGATGTCGAGCTGCTCGAGCAAAAAGTGACATCAATACAGTAGCTGCATGTATTTTCGAACAATGTAGATGGCGGTATCATGAAGCAATTATCACTGTAAAATTTAGCATCTGGCGTCACAACATCTCAGCATTACACTACATGCTCTTCGATCATTGCATTTACAGCACATTCTGTGCTGACCCGCGCCGGCTACGGCGCAAGAGGTCATCGTTTCTCATGCAAATATCATATCTCACGGGATCATGCGGAAGGTAAGTCGAATCCTGTTACCTCTGCCTAATTTTATGAAATTTACTCTCTTTACTGTACTTGGATTTTTTACTTTTGCGTTAGAATATGTTCAGAACCACCACAGCAAACACCGAGGGTGGTTTGCAAGGTTCACCGTGCGTGGGAATGGGTGATTATGAGGCATAGTATTTCTGTGTTTACACCTGCCTCCGTGCGCCATAATGGCATGGGCTGTATAGCTCTGTGGCCAGTACCAGATTGATAAGCCACAGAGCTCGTATAGCTATGCCACACCGGTATTCTTCGGGAGATTTCTTGTGAATTTCCGAGTGAGAGATTATTTTGTCTGTGAGTGAAAGAGTTGAAGTCGAGAATTTTGGCTACATCGTGGTTGAGGAAACCACTCGTTCGTTAGCACGCACAAATAATAAAGTGCAGAT
Organism: Heliocidaris tuberculata; assembly: GCA_025618425.1. Taxonomy (NCBI): domain Eukaryota; kingdom Metazoa; phylum Echinodermata; class Echinoidea; order Camarodonta; family Echinometridae; genus Heliocidaris; species Heliocidaris tuberculata. The sequence goes on along the minus strand of CM046852.1, from coordinate 19,041,198 downwards.
TCTAAGTATGGATGGGGAGTGAGGAAACCAACACTCATAGCAGCATTACTATACTACGTCATCGTGTGTATACTCTTGGACGGTCAAACACCTCAAAACTTTCAAACATCACTGTACAAAAGTCACCAACATTCATTCATATTCAGCATTTGATTTACAAATACCGACTCCAACATATCCATGAAAAACAATAAATTCAACTCACCGATGTTGGAAAAGATAATTCCAAAAATGAAATCCGTAATTTACTGTCAGTTCTGGCGAAATGGGTTATAAATCGGAGTCATTGTGTACATTTTTTGGTCGCTGCGAGCGCTGACATCTCTCAAAAAAATTTAGTCGTCAAAAATTTTGGTCCCTATCGTGCACACATAGAAGTCCCGATTTCCGTCACATTCAACTTACAGTTACATTGCAACACATACAACAACTGACGGGCATGGCTAAAATTCAGTATTTTTAGCAAATTTGAAGCACTTGGCTTATCTAACAAATCTGGACCTTGCCATGGCCCCACTCTATCACAAATATCAGAAAGCAGGCATTCATTAACGCTGAAAATTCATCTGTAATTGTTCCCCACAATGGTCACTTCTCCCACCAGCCGGTAACTGCTTTGATAGAAAAAGAAACAATTTAATAATCTATCGCTTCTTGTCATTCAGTAATCAATACCTTTCAATTTTTTTGTTTTACAGATTTTTTCTCCAGGAAGTTGCTTTGGTTGAGCTTTCAGAATGCTTAGATCACAGCTTTTAAAGGCAAGTTAAAATTATTAGTTTTAAACTTTCCCAATATCGTTCATGCTATTAAGAATAGAAAATTATTTCTTTCCATCCATAATTACCTAGTAATCATATGTAAATGATATGACTGTTTGGATTCAATAAAACAAATAAAACAAAAACAAAAAAAGAAAATTATTTAGATCAGGCTTGAAATGAGATAATCCGCCTTAAATTTAAAAATCATTATTTAATAGATATCTCTCTACCAATCATGATTAATAGTGGATTGTAATCTGAATTTAAATGAAGAAGAGTTTAATCAAAGTTATTCTTGCTCATGTCAACAAATTTGTTATCTGTTTAGGTCTTATTGTTATCTTTCTGTTCTCTGCTACTGCTGGTTTAAATTGATACATCAAGATCTCTTAAAGGAGAATGAAACCCTGGGGAAATATCCATTTAAATGAAAAGAGAGGATAGAGAGAAGCAATTTAAAAAAAAGTTCTATCAAAATCGGTTACAAAATGAGAAAGTTGTAAAAGTTTGAAAAGTTTCAATTTACCTTCTACGGCGATCCTCAAATTGGCAATGTTGCTTCAAAGTGACAGGTTTAGTAGTACAACTCTCCATATGTTTTGTACACAAAATTTCATATTTTCTCCATTATCTCTAAAGATGCTGCTTGTCTTTTTTGTGAACTCAACATATGTTGTGTCAAATACATTTTCCCATGATATATCTTGAGCTAGGAAGGAGACAAGCTGCACCTTGAGAGAAAATGGGGAAAATATGAAATGGAGAGTTGTACTACTAAACCTGTCACTTTGAAGCAACATTGCCAATTTGAGGATCACCACAGAAAGTAAATTGAGACTTTTCAAACTTTCAGAACTTTCTCATTTCGTAACCGATTTTGATGGAACTTTTTTTTAAATTGCTTCTCTCTATCCTCTCTTTTCATTAAAATTGATTTTCCCCAGGGTTTCATTCTCCTTTAATCCCCCTCCTCCCTGTCTGTTTCTGTCTCTCTCTCTGTGTCACTCTCTCCACTTCTCTCATTCTCTCCTTATTTTAGGTATGCAGCAGTGCTACGAGGATGGGACAATTCAGACAGATGCAACAAAAAGCTGAGAGGAGTAAGTGTAATATCTAGTCTGAAATATATTTGTCATTTTAATGAATATCAAAGATAAAGTTGAGTTCTGGTCATGCGATTACAGCGTGAAAGAAACTGTCTCAAAGCAATTGGGAAAGGTTGCTCTTGTCTACATAAGAATTGGTTATGAGGTTTTGGAATCATCAAAATGATCAGATATTGACCCGATCTTGCTGAAAAGTACATACACTGCAGATGGAAATGGGTATTTGTATAGACACACATGTGGCATGAATGTTCGGCCCAAACACTTCAGCTGTTTCTCATCATATTTTTAATATACATGAGGGCACTTGAAGAGCAATTATTTTCATGCAGCATTTCTACTGTGATTTTCTTCCAAACTGACATAAAAGGAATGAGAAAGCTCACAAATTATTTTTCACCTTTCCCAGAACTCAACATTCTCTTAAAGGTGTGGATAGTTACGTCCAGCTGTACTCTCCTTATTATGGAACCTTTTTTGGAAACAAATGACCCTAAATTACCTTTATTTTGAGTAAATCTCTTTTAGTGTACACTTATTTGTAAGTGTTTGAAAATTGTTTGAAAAGAATTTAGGGGATTTTACTTTGTGCTCCTCGAAAAACAAACTCTTATTATCATACTCATTTTATTTGATGCAGTAAATTTTGGTGTTGACTAAATATTGTTTTGTGCCTCCTGAATTTCAGTTCACAACCAAATCATACTCAGTGCATGGGCAGGGTTTTCTTCTTTCATGTGGAAGGGTCAGTAAAGAAGAGATTTACACAGATTCAGCTGCTTTGCCTTTCCAGATTCTTAAAGTGGTGGATATGATTTGATTTTGAATAACACACGTTTTCCAAACACCTTGGCCCAAGTTATCTTAGACTGAGTGTTCAAGAGATTTTTCCTACTCTTTCTTAGTGCTCAAAATAGTTGTCGTTGTTGAGTGGTTTAAACACTTGACTGGAGATGCGATGGTCTTGGGTTGGATCCCGGCACGGCACTTTAAGAAAGGCATTTTATCTACATTGCTCTTCTCCTCCCAGGTGTGTAATTGATGCGAAAGACAAAATGTGATTGGATCAGAATGTGTGCATCTGCAAAAAGGCGACTGGCTGGAATGCTCCCCAGTGGAGTGGAGAAGGTGCATGCATTGTGTGCTGGCAAAGCCTGAATCCGATGACTGGGGTAACGATATGTCTGTGAAGCGCTAGATGTATTAAGGCCACCGCACACCTTACGATCGGTCTGCGATCCATTTTCAGAAGAAAATGTAATATCATTTGACAAATCATTTAAGAAAGGAAAATTTTTTGATTGAGAGTCTGAATAGTCATACAGATAGTAAAATCGATAATACGGCCTTTGCTGAGTTTTCTATTCGGTGGAATGGCCAAATCGGCTCTGAGTTGTAGTGACGTCACAAAAATCGTATGACTGCCTACGATTTGAAACTAATTTTGCCCTTATTCCCTGTAGAAAGCTGACAGCTCACCAAAACCCTAATGTTTAGTATTCATATTACTTTTCAGAACCTGAATAGGGTAGATTTCATTTGTTCAAAGGCCAATATTTAATGCCATAGCGATTTATTTCACAAATTGGATCGCAGACCGATCGTAAGGTGTGCGGTGGCCTTTAGGCGCTATGTAAATCCAAATTATTATTACTATTATTTCTCCTCCCTATACAGGTGTCAATCAAGTCACTCTGCTGGGAAGGGTGGGGAGAGATGTGGAGCTGAGAGGGAGTGATGAGCATCCCATGGCATCATTCTCCTTAGCAACCAGTGAGAACATCCGCAGCAAGGATCCAGATGGAGCAGGTATAAGAGATGGAAGCGATAAAATTCTGAGCCTTTATGGGCGACTTTGGATGAAAGAGGAAAATCCAGTCAGTTTTATTGCAAGGTGTTCCATGAACTTCCATTGCACATGCTATAATGTATAACTAATGAAGAACTACAGCTGAGACATTTTCTCTTTAAGTCCTCAATCCGACTTTTAAAATAAAACTCTGTCCCCCTAAATTTCCCTTCATTTACATTCATGTATTGTTGGCACACATCACTTCTCAGTATGTATCATTCCATGCTTTCTGTTCTGGGGTTCTGATATCCCTTGGACTTTACTCTGACCATTTGGAAAGAATATTTTATTATCTTCTTTTTTTTTCTTCATTTTAAGTGTCTTCATTTTTAATTTTGTTTTCATCAATCATCCTTTCAACTTAATCTAGGAGCTAACCTTTGACAGGCTTCTGCTGGCTCTTCCACTCTAAAATTAATGTCTTTTTAAAATTTTTTATGAGTATAATTATATCTATGTGTATTTGCTTATCATTTGTTTATTTTTTTCATTTGTAGATATATATTTTTGTTCTTATTTGTTGTTATATTTTATGAGTGGAAATAGACTTGAAACTTGAAATTGAAACTCGAATTAGAAGAAGAGATGTAATGGGTATCAGCAATACTTTTTCGTGGTGGAGAAAGAAGATATGTACGCTAAACTGTTGTTCTGGCAGTAAGGGTGACAATAGATCTTCTTTCTTCTCAATGCTTATAACTGTTAGACCTTATAAAACTGTATAGGATATTTGATATACATGTATAGAGAAGAATGTAAATGATGAATCAATACCTGTTTTATTTCCAGAGGATTTCTCTCAGAAGACCAGCTGGCATCGTATCTGTATCTTCAAACCAGGGCTTGTGGACATTGTCTATACATACTGCAAGAAAGGGTAAGTACATGTATCTGTGTCCCGTACAAGCAGTAGCCATTCTTGTAGTCACTGATGATTATAGTGAAACTTAAACCAGAAATCTGTTTCATTAAACCTGTATTGAATGAAAACCTATTATCAACTTTTCCAAACACTAGCCATGGTTTCTGTTCTAATAGTTTGAAAGTTGGATTCTACTTCATTCATTTCAGGAGTAATGAAGGATAATTAAATAGAAAAGGTTGCAGGTGTCAAGAAATTGATTTGCTGGTTATATTTTAAGGTCAGGTATGGCAAAATGAGGTGTCTGTATTTTTTGATTTTTTTTTTTTTTTTTTAGTGATAAAGCTCGAGTATTAAGGATGCCACTGTTATTTAAGCCGTGGGAAAAGCTCAACGAGAGAGTGGTAAAAATAAACACCACCTTTCTAGGTCCATGCGTGGCCTCCCCAAAACCATTTCTACCAGGCAACATCATATGGACTTTGTACAGTACATCTTTCTAGGGCAGTTGTTACAAGCTTTTGGCTTGAAGCTAGTCTTAATCTAGAGGCTTTGCAGTTCTGAATACAGTTGAACCTGCTTTAGCGACCACCTGTACAGAAAGACCACCTGTCTATAGAGACCAAAATTTCTGTTTCCCTTGAACAGCATTTCCCATTGAAACATGTATTAAAGGAACCTGTCTATAAAGACTACCTGCTCATAAAGACCGCTTTTCTTGTCTCCCTTGAGTGGTCTTTATAGACAGGTTTCACTGTACTTGCCTCCATATAAGACCTTTTAAGGGTAGAACTTAACACTCAAACAATATACTTTGGAAATCCTTTTTCTTAAAAAAAAATTATTTTCAAAGTACAGTTAACTCTGCATAAGTCGACCTTCCATAAGTCGAATAATCGCCTTAGTCGAAGCAATTTTTCAGAACAGAATGAGCAAAACATGTGTTTTTTACCTCTTCTAAGTCGAATTTCGCCTAAGTCGAACAGATTTCTGTGGTCCCAAGAGATTCGACTTAGGCAGAGTTACCTATATGTGTGCTATTTTCACCTTAAGAACAAAATGACTTATCCCAGATATTTTGATATTTCTTTTCTCTTGAACCGTTTTGTTATCTTGTAACAGTGACAGGTTGTATGTGACAGGCAAGCTAGACTACAGTGAATACACAAACAATGACGGGATCAAGGTCTATCAGACGAGTGTTATAGCAGGTGAGATACTCCTTTGTTAGTTAACCCTTCCTGTGCTGAAAGTGGACCAATCACCGCAAAATATTGTGCTCTGCATGTTTGGGTTCCATGCCAGTATACTGGATTTCAGTGTTGGGTCCAAGACCAGAGGGTCCGAGATCCAGATAAAGATCAAGATCCGCAGCTCAAGATCGAGATTAGAACATCTGAGATCAAGATCAGATATGTCCGAGATCAAGATCGATCTCGAGGTACCCAACACTAAGTTGTGTTTTCGCCGATTGGTGAACGATTTTAAAGGCTTTTTCGTTTGATAATTTACGTAATAACAATGTTGATCTCGAGCGATCTCAAGTGAAAATTCCGAGAACAGAAGCTCCGAGATCAAGATCAAGATCAACCCCAACACCTTTGAGATCAAGAACAAGATCGAGGTTACTGATGCCGTTCTCGAGACTGGTCTCGAGATCAAGATCGATCTTGAGGTACCCAACACTGCTGGATTTATAATATCAGCTTTACGTAACTAATAGTTCTGTAAAGAGACATCTCAAGTTTAATTACACTATAAATAACTTTAAAAGGACTTACGAGTAAACTAGTCGACACATCTGTTTGTGCATGTCTGAGATAGCTTATGTGCTGGCAGACCTTAATAAGAAATTATATTTCCCCCATATGCTTTTCTGTTTTTAACCATTTGATTATCTCATTTAGTTTTTGGAGGGATTTGGTGATTGGTTCCCTTTCTGTTGCCTACCCATCATTGGATGGTGTATAATGTAATCAAGAATAAAATTCCTTTCTTTAAACCCGGGAGAAAATGATGCGATTTTCCTCAACATGAAGTGAAAATGAATCTTTCTTCATTGAGTTAAACAGTATCTGTAATTTTATGTGATCTGTATCAGGTATTTGATTTTTTTTTATTTATGGAGATAATGACTGCCTTTACCAATGCTCTGAATTTTTAGGTGCCTCCTTACATGTATACCCATTATTAATGTTTATTCTGCTTTGTTTGTCTCTTTTTTATCGGCAGATGATGTGATTTTTCTCAACAGGAGAGATGACTACTGAGTGAAATACTGTATTGAGCAAGCGATAAGGTCACATGGATAAGATGTGCTTGCCCCTACCAGAGCATTTGCCCCAATTTAAGAAACACATATAGGAGGGCAGTGCTGCTTGTACTGGTCCAGCAGGGTATGTCCAGTATTCATTTGCTTGCCCGATAGCCCAGTTTGGTTGTCCAGGGCAAGTATGCAAGTTGGCTTAGAGCACTCATTCCCAGAAGAAAGCAGGTATTCAAGAATAGGAATGAGAAAATATTATCTTTGGGCTTGTGTAACATTATGAAGGACGGAATAGTCAACGACTGAAACAAAATATTAGAAACTATGTTTTGTGTACATGGGTGCTTACTTGTATTCCTAAATGTGTGTTGTTTTGTAGTAGGAGTATCACCCACATTCTAAAAAAAAAAAAGTAGATGTATGTATGTCACTTGTTTTGTACTTGTTTTGTTACATCTCACGTTGTAAAGTTGAGAGATTTTGTACCTATTCATGTTAAGATCAATCTTTTGAGGGGATATCCTTATTCAAATGTGTTTGAATAAGATAGAAATCAAAGAATACAGTTAACCTTGCATAACTCGAAGTCGCATAAGTCGAATAAATTTTTTGGACCAAACTCTGCAAAACATGTGCCATTTACATTTCCAAAGTCGAATTTTACATAAGTCAAACTATTTTTTGTGGTCCCAACTGATTCGACTTATGCAAAGTTAATTGATTTTAAACTTTCCACATATGTGGGGGGATTCTGTGATCCTTTGAGCTATTTTCATTGTGACCCAAATGTGCTTGAATAACTATAAGATAGAAATCATAGAATAGTTTAAACTTTCCACAAATGTGGGGGGGGGGGGGGAGGATGATTTCTTTTCTGTGATCCATGGAGCTATTTTCAGTGTGACCCGAATGTGCTTGAATAACTATAAGATAGAAATCATAGACTAGTTTAAACTTTCCACATATGGGGGGGGGGGGGGGGGGGAGGAACCGGAGGATGATTTCTTTTCTGTGATCCATGGAGCTATTCTCAGTGTGACCCGAATGTGCTTGAATAACTATAAGATAGAAATCATAGAATAGTTTAAACTTTCCACATATGGTGGGGGGGGGGGGGCCCGGGGGCGGGGGGGGGGGGGGGGCTGTTCTGGGATCCAAGGAACTATTTTCAGTGTGACCCCAAGCAAATCTTGGCAGCCATGTTCTCCGAATGCCCTAATCGGTACCCTCAGCTGACTTGCAGTGCTTTCCCAATTTCCTTCTTACAATAAGCCAGTTTCGTAATTTCAACATGCACATGCGCACGTAAGGTCACTTGTACTCTGTAAAGATGACCTATACACTGTCAACGAGTACGCACCATGATGCGGACACCAATGTGATTCTGGTTGTTAAACTAGTAGCGTATCCACGCAAAAAAAAATTATCTTGTACGTCCAAATCGCAAGAATTGTACCATCTGCTAATTCTGAACTGACATTGGGGAAATTAAAGGGTTACTACTCTTCCGGGATGGTGGGATGGGGGCAGGGTAGGGATTGTAATTGTGCAAGGGATGATAGTCCAGGGGGGGGGGTGTTTCACAAAGAGTTCAGTTTGACTTAAAGTCATGCGTAAGTGCCAATGCGCATACAGTATAAAACGCGTAATCTTATTGGTAGATTACCCAATAGCGCGCATCCCCTGAGCACGATCTGACCAATGCGGTGATGTGTCATATACCGCACGCAACTTGGAATTTAAGTGTAAATTTAAGTCAGACTTAACTCTTTGTGAAACACCCTCCCAGGAGGTAGTTGTCCTAGAGTCATGCATTAAAAACAGAAACACAACATTTTACAACCCCCCCCCACACACACACACACACACACACACACATTTTCCTGCTCATATAACCATACAGTCAAACCTACTTTAATGACTACCTGTATAGAAAGACCACCTGTCTATAAAGACCACAATTTTCTTTTCCCTTGAAAAGTTTTTCCCATTAAAACATGTATTGAATGTGTTGAAGGAACCTGTAGATAAAGACCACCTGCTCATAAGGACTGCTTTTATTGTCTCCCTTGAGCAATCTTTATATACAGGTTACACTGTATTTTGTTCTTTTTTACACATATCAATATGCAGTTAAGCAGAAAAACCAGACACATTTTACGCAGTCGTAGATTTATTATCTTCCAGTAAGGAATTTAATGAGGTTACCGATCACATAAAAAGGCAAGAACGGCCTTCGTAAGTACACGTACAAATGTCAGTTTGAGAGTTTGAATTTGTCTCTGTGTTGTACAGGCATACACAAAATGAGCACAAAAACTTATGCAAATATTTAAGGGTATTTTCATTGAGCTGACCTTCTCTACTTTGTGGCAGATAACGAGGAAACAATGAAAAACTTCAAGGAAGAATTGATTTTTAAGTTATGTTTGCAGTATCTCTTGTGTGTGC
>CM046852.1:18998488-19031397 GCA_025618425.1 Heliocidaris tuberculata | reverse complement strand
TGCCCCCGTCCATGCAGCTTTGCCCTTTTTGCTGTCCGTGATTGTACCATACTTTTGAGACTTCATTGGTTCACATCTGTCTTTATTGTTGGTACATTACGTTTTGCAGCCCATGCAATATGAAAAGTTGGTTTTTGGTATGCTGAAAGATATCATTTAACTTTTGAAAATTCATGTTGAAAAATTAGTCCAAAAGGTGATGGCAAGTGACGGTGGTATGAATTCCATTAAAATAACTAAACTTCTTATGAATGCTGTTTTAGTTTTACTTGTAGTCAGAACAGGTGAAATTCCTGTCATAACATTTATTTTCTTTCCCCTTTGTTTGTTGTAAAATGTTTTGTAATTCAAAATATGACGAGAAATAGCTGAAGTGTTCGGGTCGAACGTTCATGCCACATGTGTGCAGTGCCATATACCCATTTCTGTGCATGTGCAGAGTGTGTGCTTTTCAGCAAGATTGGGTCAATTTCTTATCATTTTGATGGTTCCAAATCCTCACAGTATACACTAATTCTTATGTAGACATGAATGATCAATCTTTCCCAATTGCTGTGACATGCACATTTTCTTTCACAATGTTATCACATGACCAGGATTCAACTTTATCTTTTATAGTATCTTGAGAGTCCTTTGTGATGAATGATCCAATTATATCTCAATGGATGCATTCTAAGCTGTGTCAGGTTGAAGAATGAGATGTCTAGACAAAGCAATGATGTGCAGAGATTACTCGCTTCAATCAAGATGTTCGGTGTCTATTGCACTTCATGCCAGACAATCTGAATCCTGGTGTCACACTTGAGACACAGCATGTGGGACTGTGTCATTAGAATATGGTTAAGACCCTATAGGAAATCATATGCAGATTCTTTTTTATTTCATTGAAAATGTACAAGAGGAATTATTAAGCAGTCTGAATTTGCTTCAAGTGTAATGTAACATTCATCTTAACATTCATCTTAACATTCATTGTTGGTCTTTACAGGTGTTGTCCCTTGTAGTATTCATCTTCTGTAGTATTCATCTTAGAGGTACCCATTCATCTTAGAATTTGTCATTGATCTTCACAGGTCTGCATAGGTTGCATTTCATCTTAAAGTTACATATAGTATTCATCTCAGTATTCATCTTAGCATTCACCTTATCATTCATCTTTGGAAGCATTCATCTTAACATTCATTTTAGCATTCATTGTACCACACATCTTAGGATTCATCTTAGCTTTCATCATAGCATTCCTATTTGCATTGATATTTTCATTCATCTTAGCATTCCTTTTAGCATTCATCTTGGAAGCCTTCATCTTAGCATTTTATTTTAGTATTCATCTTACCAATCAACTTAGCATTCGTTTTACCATACATCTTAGCATTCATCTTAGCCTTCATCTTAGATGGATAGAAGAATGCATATATATATATTCATCACAATCAGCATCTGTCAGCTTGAGGGATAATAACAACACCCCTGCTACTCTTTCCAAATCCATAGTTGTCTTGTCATTCTGGTTCTTCAGAGAAGGGAATAGAATTTGGGAAGCGGCTATGATACAGATGCATCCTATCCCTTGTGCATGGTTTTCATTCAGCCATATGGACCCTATGATACAACTTTATAAAATGCATAGCACTTCCATTTGAGTAGGTTACCTGCCACACCCCTCTTTCATACCCCTTCCCCCCTGAACAATCCCACCACCCCTCGCTTTCTTACCCTTCATCCCACGCGATCCTCCAGTATATTAACTAACTTCACCATCACTGTCCGGTCTCACTAAGTGCATCAGATGTGGACTAGCAATGAGGTATTATCAGATTTCACTTTAATGGATCAGTGACATAAGCGAGATAAGGTTATTAGACTAGGGGGAGGGTATCCTACAGCAAGAAGGCAAGATGGAGGAGATGTTTGTGGTGGTATTTTGGAAAGCAAATGCAATTAATCAGTCTCATTTGATGAATTTCAATGACCCCAGTTCATGCTGCTGTGCTCCTTATGGACATTGAGTTGTTATTGACTTTCATGCTTTTAAAGAAAAAAGGGTGATCTTTGTAGAAGATGAAAAATTTTGCTTTCTCGAAGAAAAAGATCAAATGCTGCTGATTTGAACCATTGAAGTAAGATTTTCAACAAAAAAAAAGATTTCTTTGCAAGCCTTATTAAGATATTGTTCCATTTGGTTCTTCAATGATAAATATTTGGTGTTACTTAACATAGTTCAGATTATCTTTTTCATCAAATTATTTTCACTTGATTTTGCATTTCATTGAAACTTTCTTTACAAGCCTTATGAAGGTATTGTTCCAATTGTGTTTCAATGATAAACATTTGGTATTAGCTTAAAATAATTCAGTGCTGATTATATTTTGCATCAAATTATTTTCACTTGATTTTTCATTTCATTGAAACTTTCTGCAGTATTAGTAAAGTGTATAATTACCTTGTTTTTTTTTTACAAAATGCAAGAACTTTATGATTTTGTTACTTTATGATTAGAGGGGATACTTTGAATATGAGAATTTTTATTTAAACGAGATCCTTGAGTCTTGTCATCCGCACTTCCGCATTTGATCCTCATATCTTTCCTGGCAAAAGTTAATCATGTTGGCCTTTGTTTTATTATTTATTATTCAGTGACATTTTAGCTGTGTGTCTACAAGCATACCTGGCATAGATTCCATTCCAGTTCCGGTAGAAGGGCAGACGTCTTATTTACTGTGATGGGTCATGATGAGATTTGGTTTGGTGTTTATCTCTCTGGTGTGAATGGGTCATTCACTCCATTCTAATACCCTGGTCACACTGAAAAGATCGACACCAGACTGACAACAGACCGAAGATCGGACCAAACAAAACATTACATTACCTTACCACAAACCTGACTAACCACGAATCGATTGGTTTGGAGTCGGTTTGGAGTCAGTTGGGTAGCGTGACTGAGGTGTTGTACCGATAAAAGGGTAGAAGTTTTGTATTTTTACGATTTCGGGTCATGATGAGAATTGATTTGATGTTTATCTCTTGGGTGTGAATGGGTCATTCATTCCATTTTGATCCTGATAAAATGGTAGAAGTTTAGTTTTGTTACTGTATCAAGTGATGATGAGAAATCATTTACGTCTCAGATGTTCATCGATTTCATTTTAATTCTGTGAGAGGGGTACATGTAGAAGTCAAGTTTTCTTTCTGTGTGAGGTCATGATGAGCAATGGTTTGGTACCTATTTTTCAGGTGTGAATAGCTCATTCATTCTATTCTGATGCGAATAAAAGGGTACATGTTTTGTTTTGTTACTGTGTTAGGTCATGATGAGAAATCGTTTTTTTTATATCTCAAATGTGAATAGGCTTATCATTTCCAATCTGATTCTTATAAAACTAAAAGGGTTGAAGTTTAGGTGTTTTTTTTTTTTACTGTGTCAGATCATGATGAAAATGGTTTACTGTCTATTTTTCAAGTGTGACTGGGCTTATCGATTCCATTCTGATCTTGATAGTTGGAGAAGAACATTTTAGTTTTGGTACTATGCCAGGCAATCCTCCGTATTTTTTGCTTGAGGAGCTCTTTTTACCAAGGTACTAATCACTTTAAATCATTAAAATAGAGGAATAATTCAAAAAGAATTCCATACTGATATCACCAACCATATAATGCCACTTTCCATCACATGTTTGATGGACTTTTCAAAATATATAATACATTTTATCTGCTGAAAGCCCAAAGGATGCTTACTCCGTGCAGCAATATATAGAGTTGAACTCTTCTGGCTTTTAGAGCAGACAATTTTCAGAAGCTAAATAGTTCTTTCAAATAATTTGTACAAAAAAGAGATGTGTCTTATCCATCTTAAAATGCCCCGAGGCTCGTTGAAAGAACCTGTGCTTTTATCCCATACTTATCCATGTGTGTAATTACATTAAAGCATCTCACCTGCGATCAGAATTGCTGTCTTTCCTTGTGTATACCGGCACAAGGTGACAAGTGCATCCCGTGAAATGTTTGGCTCCGGGGCAAAAGGGATGTCAGAAGAATGTAAAGGTGGGTCATCTACCCCCACCATGCAGTAACCGCTACATGAATAGTGCACGAAAACATTCCTTAATGCATGTCCTGAAGTCAGGTAGGATTTCAGGCCATAACATTTATAGAAAAGATATATGGACATAATCCCTCTCCTGTAAGGCAATTGGATTTATGTAGTTGTCTCCTTAAAAAGTAGTATTTCCTGATTTTGAACATGAACTTTATGTGTGATATACCTCTTGGGGTATGTGTTTCTCCATCCCCATTTAGAATGGATGATGAAAAAATTCAATCAATTAACTTTAAGAATTAATTTACCTCTTTGTAATGATATAGTATTTCTTGATTTTGGACATAAATTTTATATGGGATACACACAGTTGTGTGTGTTTATTTCTGCAGTTGTTTGGAATGTATGAAGAAAATTCAATTAAATGCCTTTTTATTCCCCAGCCACTATAGCAGCTGTAGGCACTATAGCATTGTGTATAATGTTAATTGTTATCATACCTGACATAATTTTCCTTCTGAAATTATAATTACAATTAATTTTCAAGAACTGTTTTGCATCTGTCTTGATCTCTTCCATCTTTCTTACTTTCTTCCCATCTCATATTTCATCTTCCTCGTTCCATTCCTCCCACTTGGTCACGGTCTTGTCTGAGGTGTATTGACACAAGGGTTATAAACTCCTGAAGCATGTGTCGTCATTCTCAGCACAACAGACATTTATGGAGTAGGTTTGGAAGTCTGCTGTTTTTGAGGGGATGTTCTTTGGACCCTTTCCTTTTACTCATTGAATACTATTCAGCCCGAGGTACCTTGAGCTGGATACTGCATGAAAAATGTGTGTTATACCAAAATCAAAATGTATTTAAGATATCAATGGTCATTCTACACTTATGCTATTCCCTTTATATCTGCCTTTTCAAAACACATTTTCTATCCATCTCTTTTAATGAGGGCTTGTTCTTCTTCTTTTTAATCTAAATATTTGTGTAATTAAAGTATATAACTATAATGTGTTGCTTAGAATGTAGAAAATGTTTTGATAATAATGATAATGGTATTTATGATGATGGAAAGATATATATCATTCCATATACAATATTTTTTGCTTTGCAAAATCACACAATGTCTGTACAAGAAATTATGAACGACTAATGATGAATAGTTAAATCAGTCAAAATGAGAAACATATCATGACTGAACTGCATCTCACCTACATGTTCATGTACACGTGTATAATTACATCAATGTTTATGTTTGCAAAATGCAATTCACACTGACAAAGCATGGGGAAAACTGCCTATTTGTTGATTTGAGTAGCATCACATATTTTTGTTGCTACAGTCTGTCCATCTTCCCGCTCCTCGCTCTAGCTAGCAGCTGAAATTCAATCCAGGCTAGACCAATTATTAACTGGAAGCTTTTGCTGCCTGGGAGCATCGTGACTTGTACTCCGTCATTCAGCTTGTGAAACTGTGTCTATTGACAGAAGAGTTGGTGGAACCGACCGGAAGTTTACTTACGACTGCCCTCAACAGACGTGGATGCTTGTCAACCTAGGAATGGCTTGTTATTGTTTCCTTGTCTCTTTCTTCTTTTCCCCCGGAGTGAAAAAGTTCCTAAGCAATTGCAAATGGAGAACATCTTTGACCTGCGCTTGAGCGAGGTACCCTTTATTCTCTGGTGTGGCAAGCTAGTTGCATGTAAGTGATGAGTAGAATATTAAAAAGCAGTTTCTTTCTTATTCTTCGGAGTTGCAGGTGTCGTTTGTGATGTTTGTTCTACATGATTCATGACTTTGTGGATTGATATTTTAGATGCCCATCTTCTTGTGTAAGCAATGTTATTATTGGGTGGACATGTTTAATGGGCCACTGTTGATATTGTTGGATTGTTTGCAAGAGCTTTTTTTTTTTGGGGGGGGGGGTGATTTTCTGTGAAAAGGAAGACTTCCATAGAAGATATCTATATATTCCTTCATTTCTTCCCAGAGCTGTATCTTATGTCTGCTCTTTTTTAGCTTAATTTTTATCTAGAGCAAATAATTGCCATTTTAAAAAATTGGTATTGGGCCAGTGAAAGGGACTGATGATTTGAGACTTAATGTGTGACTGATAACTATGCAGTGTGAGTCAATAAAAAGGAAACCCAGAGTCAAGTCCTAATAGCATAAAAACCAAGTGAAATTATTAAAATATATGTGACCAGGCACCACAAAACCACCAAAAATCGCACTTTGTGATTTTCAGTTAGAGCTCAATCAATATATTTTGGTTGGCATGGTCGAATTTTAGTTTGGGTATTCCTGAAGAGTATACTTTTCTAAGTAATCTAAAGAATTGGAGGACCAAACAATCTAAAAGTGGTATTTTTTGACAGTTTTTTATTGAACTTATGTATGTCTTCTCGAATTTGTTGTATTACTTTCCTTTTTTACGACCCCGAATACTCGTCTATTTTGATCTCCCAGAACTATTAAACAGAGTAAGTTCTTGCATTGATACTTGTGCACTATGATGAACAGAATATGCCTAATTATTATATGCCAATTTAGGCAATCTGATAATCCCTTCAAAGATATTTTTATTGAGTTCTAATCCTTTTGTCACCTTAGCACAACATCTTGCAAGTCAGAGTGCTTCAATAGACTGCAAACTTTAAACCCTTATTTCTCAGAAGTAACATTCTGAAGACTGTCCATTCTACTCTTTGTACAGTATTAGGAACATCCAATGCTAATGAGTGAATATCATTTTAAAGCTGAGAACCCTCTTTCAGAATCAACCTTAACTAAAAATTCATATCTGGCGACTTTTTGGTGGTTTGTGGTGTCTGGTCACATATTATAATGGTATTGTAGTCAGTAATGTTTTCATTAATTTGATAGGCTGCTCACCCAAATGCAATCATGGATGACTTAGCACTGGCCAATTTTTAAAAGCATTTCAAAATCGCCTTTGTCCAAGTTTTAGATGAATGGTGTTTAGGAGTTACTTCCATTATATGTGAGTGAATTCATTTTAAATGGAGACCATTCAACCAAACCTTGGGTTGATAATCCATCTCATTAAAAACTTGGGCAAATCAAGGCAAATTCGTCATGAATCAGGAAAAATGTTACTGTTGAGCTGTCCATGGTAAGATTTTATTGATCAGGGTGTCAAATTAAAGGAAACATGATAGGCTATAATATGAGAATCTTTGACTAAATCTATATGTACTAATTGTAACAATATTTTGGGCTGAATCTGAGTTTCTTTTTTTGTGACTCACTCTGTATATTTTGTTTCAAACCTGGGTCATGGCTCCATCCACAAAGCCTCTTCTTAGCCACCTAGTGGTCATGATGTGCCCATCATCAGTTGAGAAAGAAGGTTGGTTATTTGTAGAGGATGTTGTTCTGTTTAGTACTGTCTGGTAGTAGGCTTACTTTAGATTACCCCTCCTTATCAATGGCAGTTATGATTGTACCTTGGTGAAAAAATAGCCATGTGATTGCTTATTCTAATCTAAATGGAGGTTGGAATATGCTTCTTGTGACAGGCTTAGAAGGTATGTGAGGATGAAGAGGTTGGTCAAGGATAATTTTGAAGAAAGATGAACTGAGTGAGTATAGTACCATTACTCATAGAATTTCACATTTCTCTTAGATTTAATCTATGGCCATTGTTACCTGTGAACTAAGTTCAAGGACTATGTTCACACCTAAGTTCAAGTTCACATGCCATTAACCTTTTAATGTGCAGATTCTTTTTATTTAGAGAGGAGGCATGTTCTGTTATCATATTTGGGCCTTTGACTTTGTCATTATTATCTCCATATCAAATTTGAAGGTTTTTGTTGTTGAAAGGTCCATCATTTAAATAATAATCTCTGTTTGTATTGTAAATGAAATTAATGGTAACATATCACTTATCTGGGATTAGAGTGAATTTTAGGAGCAAAAGCACAAGAAAATTGAAGTTTTTGTTGACAATTATCAACATAATGCAGCTGTACAATGTAAGATTAAAAGCTTGTGCGCATTTAAAGACATAAGTATACTCTTACCAAGCATAATCCAAGCAGAAATTGCTACCATTACAATCTTCTGTAGATATCAAACTACCGTCCACATGAACACTCACTGGTAATTAGCTGTATGGACTGATATGGAAATCCAAAAGATATCACATGGTTATTTTTGTATGTTAAAATGAAAGCTTGAGCACGTATGAAGACATATAAGATGCTATTACCAAGCGCAATCTTACATAGATATCAAACTACCATCCACATGGACACTCTATGGTGTTTAGCATGCTGGTCTGGTATGGGAATTCAGAAGATATCTATTTCCCCCTCAGGGTGTTAACATATATAGCAATCAACTCCAGGAATCTACCTCAATTTGCTGTTAAGTGAGAACCTCTCATGATGTTTATTAAACTTGATCATGTTAGGAGAACCAAAGCAAAGAATATAATTGCACTAGGCTATTTGGAGAGGTGTTGGAAGTTTGATTGCAAAACAAATGCACTGGTAATTAATATGGTATTGATTTTTTTTTGTCAGAGAAAATATATCTAATTTGTATTGAGAGAGCATATTCTTTGTTGTCGTTTGCAAATTTTGCAAATTAAATTTGACTAGGTTGAAATATGATTGTGTTTTTTGAGCAATTTCATTTCGTGTAAACTGTGCATAGTTGTCCTGTGCATTGAAACATAAATCATGTTCCGTTTCATTGATTCTTCCTGTGCGTGAAGATGAACAAAGTTTACATTCAGATGTATATATTATTGTCTGTGCAGATATGCTGGGTATTGCACTAGCAAGAAAGTGAGACAGATAATATGGTCTGAAAGCTGTTCCTAAAACTTTGTTTAGAATAATAAATCATGTTGTCTTAAACCTGTCAATTATGATTATTTCTGTGAATTTCAGTTTTATGGCAAAACAATAAAAAGTAATCATCCCTTACACATAATAGCACTGTGCATCCATGTAACCTGAATTTAACTACATGTAGTCTGAAGAATCTGTGCTAAAGTCATATCAGTAAATATTTTTTGACAATTTGTTTTTAAAAATCACATTTAACCATCAACATTTTCCTCCCATCACTGCATCATTAAGTCAAGATGGCCCAAATTAAACTGTTTTCATCATGACCTGTATCTGATTCAGTTTACAAACATTGATAAACAGTTGTGTATTTCACATTTTCCTTACCTTTACAGATGTAAGTGAACTACGTGGGACAAGTGTCATACACATTATACACCAGTGTACGAGCTAGCTATTGCTTCGCAGATCAAATATAGTTTATCATCAGAAACATGTAATTCCATACATTGTTTATTTGTAGCCATTTGGTAATATGATGATATTTTTGCATGCTCCTATCAGAAGCTTGTCATCTAACTGATAAAAATGTGTTATTTAATGTAGATATCAACTTATTATGCATTCAGTGTGCATCCTCCGACTTTCATGATTTAATCACTTTTTTATTTCACTGTAATATGTACAATAACAAACCATGAACAATATGCCCATTGTCTTTCTAAAAATAGTTTCACTTCATCCTATTTTTTTTTAAAGAAGAGCTTTATTTAAAGAGTCCTAATGCAGATAATGAAGCAAAATTTAGGTTTCTCATACTCTTTCTTTGCTTCCTTTTTATTTTCTATAATCTTTAAGACCAAGATGATGCCCAGGGGATTTAGGGGCATATTAACTTCATCTAATGAATGGGCATTTTGAATGTATCAGGTAACTTGTGACAATCTCAGGTGACTGTTATGATCGTATGAATAGCAAGATTGAGCTGTAGTGACACTCAAAAAATCTCTTATCGTGGTCAAAGTGGCACGCTAGAGTAAATATTCTTCTCCTGGTTTATCAGTCCCTTGTTGGAAATATTTCATCAGCATTGGAAGATCTGGGTCAAACTCATCCCATTTAAGGAGATTTATTTCAAAATTATGAGTTTTAACACCTTAGGCATGATTTTTTTCACTGAGATTTCCTGAAGTTCTTTTTTTTTCATACTGCATGAAGACCTTGCTTTTGAGACTTTAGTTGCTGTTTGTGCTTCATCTACTATGGTAATGATAAGATGCTACATAGATGGTGATAACAGTACTGACAAGTTATGTATATAGGAAATAAAAATTACTTTAACCTATCTGCTGTTCAGAAATACTGATAATTACTGCATTAAATAGAAAATGGTTAATTCACAATGCATTCGTTGTAGAAAATATTTAATTTACACAGCCAAGGTATGAAGATTTTTATCAATTTAAAAATTATCATATGTAGGGAAAAACAGCAATAAAATAATTCTAGAAATGTATGGCAATTCATTTGTTTTGGAAAGCCAATTTGATAAAATTGGCTTCACCAGCACTTTCTAAATGATAATGAGGTAGACAAAGAAATACATAAAAATTTGAGTGTATCAACTCAGTAGAATCTACCTAAGTGCTTGTCTCAAGTAGGTACATGGTAGAGAAAAATTGAGCCTGCTATTCACCTAAAGGACTTTTATTTATTCTATTAGCATTCTTTTTTTCTTTTTTTTTTTTGTTATTTGTTTTTCTACTTTTACTCTGTTAATTCTTGTTTGTATTAATGATTATTGGTTAGATATATATATATATTTTTTTTCTTGGGTACATTGATTTTTAATATTCAAATTTCAGCTAATGCTTTTTTTTATTATTTTTTTTCTCTCACTCTCATTTGTATTAGTGATCAAAGGTTAGATAATATTCTTTTTTCCTGGGTACATTGGTTTTTTCGATTAAATTTCAGCTAATGAGCTTGAATTTTGTTCAGACTTGAAAAAATATGGATTAATTTAAAATAAAGTTATCAATTAATTCTCATCTTCATCAAATTCCCGACATTCAGCAAAGATACCTTTAAAGTATTCTTGTGACCTAGAAGCAATTATGTCTGTGGTGTTAATGCTACTGTTGACAGTGCAGATGGTCTTTGTGGACCCAGCCTTAATTATCTAGGTTAATGCGTTTTGTAAGTGATAGCCTACGAAAGTCACATGGGTCCTAAGAGTAGAGAAGACCGTAATCTTAGGTGTTGATATGATGCATGGTATTTTACCATTATACGTGACCATGAAAAAAAAAATGTATTTGAGCAGAGAGTGATAAAGCCCTGGAAACAAAAAAGAGCTCAGGAAAAATTGAAAAGATATCTGGGGGAAAGAGACAAGAATTGCTAAAATCTCACATTTTCTCTTATAGGAAATAGAAAAAGTTCTCTTGTAACCAAAAATTATTTTACACTGACATGACTTGTGAAAGAGGTGTTTTGAAGGGAATACAATATTGTCTTGTTATGATCATGATTTTATACCGTTGTGAAATAGTTGTTCTCAAAGTCCCATGCATTTGAGAAATTTGATTAAACAGTAAAATCCTAATAATTTTTTCATGTCATGTTCATATTCCTGCAACCTGTCAGTTTACCAAAAAAGATCATGCATTCCCTAGGTCAGAACTTCTTTAAAACATTGTGATTTTCAAGAATTCAAGAAGTCTACTAAATTGATGAATCTCTTCAATAGAGACTACTCTGTCCAGTGTACCTACATGAACGACCTCTGTCTGTCTTTCTCCCTCTCTCTTCCTCTCTATCCCTCTCTCTCTCTCTTTCTCTCTCTCTCTAACATTGTCTCTTTTTGTCTTTCTCTGTCTTTCTCTGTCTTGCTATCTCTGACTCTTTCTTTTATTGGTATGGCACAAATTGCCATGTAAGAAAATGTGTATTTTCAGATTTTTTTAGGCTCCCAATAATTGCAAAGTTTTCTTTGTCATATTGTGAAAGTTTATTACACATAACTGTGCTTCAGAGATTTTCTCATCATTTAAATGAAATATTTCTTTGTGCTTCAACATTACCGCATAAAACTTGTCTGTAATGTCAGTCAACTTGTCTTCTATCATTTGAATGACCATTTGATCCCCTCAAATTGAAGGGCAATCTGAACTCCCTTCAAAGTCGCTCTTGATGGCCACGTAATGCTCTGCAAATTGATTCCAATTGGAACTGTTGCTTTAGGCTGGATTGAGCCCTGCTGATTGAATTTGTCAAAATCTTGTCGCTCCTCTTTTCTTTCCCTTGGCATTGACTTGTCTCCTTGGATTGAGAGGTATCTGAAGATTCTCAAAGACTGTATTGAGTTGCGAGAATAGCTTTGAATTGATTGCAGACAGATGGGAGTTTGTCAGATAGTCTCTTGACAACATTGAGGGTCATCTGCCCTTGGAAGGCTGCTGTACAATCGGCGATACTTGAAACCTTGAACTTGAGGCGATGGTTTCTATTCTGACATTTTATTGCCTGGTTGAAGTAAACAGATCATTGCAACAGGGTGTAATAAACTGTTTATGTTTCTTTTTAAAAAGAGCAAAATAAGGGGGTGTTCAAGACCCAAATATCATTTACAATTATACAATTAAACTTTAATATGTAGATATCAAATCTGCAGTAATTGGTGATTCATTATGCAATGAGTCAACAAACTTTACAAAGTTTTATCTTTTAATGTTCCTTCATAGAGCCCATTTAGGTAAATTGTAATCCTGCTACATCCTTTATCTCCCCCCCCCCCCCATCTCTTATCTACTCATTCACTTACCATTGAAGGTTATTCCAACCTTTGTAAAAAAGCCAATTTGTGTGAAAGGAGAAAAATAAGAGAAACAGGATGGTGAAAGTTTGATAAGAAATTGGACAAAGAATAAGAAAGTTATGAATGTTGAAAAATGAGATCACTACATATATGTGAATCTCAAATTGTCAATTTGGTGATTCGTTTTTGACGTACATGTATTCACGGTCAACTCTTTCATTTGTCGTGCACCAAAATATCATTAAATTCCGGTTTTCTCCTGAGTGCCTTTTCCCTCAGGGCAGTACTCAGAATATATTTGTAGATAGCATATTGTTATAGGTCCTCCAAAAAAGAAAAAAGATCCTAAGGAGTTATTTTTTTCATTTTGTGTGTTGGAGTGAATGGGACAGTTGACCGCTGCTACATCACAGTGACCGTAACAATACGGCCAATTTTAAATTCCCATATGTATAGTGGTTACAACTTGTGAAAAATCATAACTTTCTTATTACTCGTCCGATATCATTCAAACTTTCACCAATCTGCTTCTCTGATTTTCTGCTTTCACATAAATTATATAAAAGGTTGGATTGCCCTTAAATCCATCTACCTGAAGAAGAAGGTACCTATCCCCCCCCCCCCTCTCCCCACCTCCTTACCACCCGTATAGCTATGTCTTCCCATCACGCCTTGTCAACATGAATGTAAAGCTCGACCACTCTTCTGATGTTCAGGGGCTTTCACTGATAATTGCCTTGTCAAAAAAACTCCAATGGCAATTTGATGGCAAGATTTAAGATAGGCCTTGCAGGATCGAGAGTGAGAGAGAAAACATCATTGCTGAGAGCAGTAGGTCGATTAACATCATGCTTTTTTAAGAGTGGTTTCATTGAAAGTTTGATGTAGCAAGTCATTTTTTAATGGGCTTAGATTCAAGCAAGCATGATGTTTTTCCCCATTAAGGTTTGCTTTTAGGTGATGAATAAGGAATTAGGGGTAAAAGCATGAGGGGAACAATCAAACATTATGAAAGATGCTTTTTAAAGCAGGGTTATGTGAAAATTGTAATGGTTTCACTATAGATGTAGAAATAATAGTGCTGTGAATACGATCCCAAAGACTTTCAAAAAATAAACTCAAGGGCAATTTCAATACCCTATTGTATATCCCATAGAAATCAGGTTCGGATTATGTAATACATCATTAAAATGTAAGCACATTTCAAAAGGTGATGGATGTGGCTATTGAAATTACCTTAGGTTAATTTTTTGAAAGTCTTTATGATCGTGTTTGTAAAATGTAGTATGTAATTATGTATAACCCCCCCAAAATACAATTTGGGTTTTACTTACATGTAATGGCATTGAATAAAAGAAGATACATTCAATTGATATTAACAGTATTTACATGATGATTCCATGCAGATTATGTTTGTCTGTTTGATGGTTTTAAAAAGTTGATGGTTTATTTTACCTGACTGCTAAGGAAGGATGCATGTGTATGCTTGTAAGTAAGCAACCAACCAGGGGACTGATGGCTTTAAGTCCTCTCCAATAGACTTGGTAATTGTGATTAGCACAGCCATTTGGTTTCAGACCACTGCTCTACCACTGAGCCATGATGCCTCCTAATTTTTTTTGGCATGATGGAATCAAGGGCAAGCTGCTTCTAATGTCTGCACTTTGTAATGATATCTACTGATCATGATATCACATGAGCCTGAATATTTTGTCAATATCTCTGTGTTGGTGATATCTAGGATTTTTTCCTGGAACATTTTCACAGTTGACTGTGGAAGAGAGTGACCTCGGCTAGATTTATGTTCCAGTTCTAAAGTCTCCATAGACATCAGCTGACCTCTAGTTTTAGCTCTTCATATATATTCATACCTTCCTGAACTATTTTGTCCTTTATGGCACCATATAAATGGGCTTCAAGTAACTGAATAATGGTGCTCTCTCTCTACCTATATATGTATGACACCAGACTTCTAATTTTAGCAAAACTTATTGATTTGAAAGTGTGTACCTGTGTTATTGACTCAAGAGTGTAATATTGATTTGAAAGTGGTAGTATTGAATTTCAAATGGGCAGTTTCTGTAATAAGGAGTTTCCAAAGATATATTTGTGAAATGAGAGAACGTATTGTAACTGATTTCTTCCAAACAGCCTAAACATTCATCATAGTATGTACATTATCAAGAGAGAGAGAGAGAGGGGGAGAGAGATAGAGGGGAGAAAGATAGATAGAAGAACAGCATAGAGAGAGAGAGAGAGAGAAGAAAAGATAAGAAGAAGAAGAAGAAAAAAGAAGAAAAGAAGAAGAAGAAGAAGAAGAGAGAAGAGAGAAGAAAAGAAGAAGAAGAAGAAGAAGAAGAAGAAGAAGAAGAAGAAGAAGAAGAAAGAAGAAGAAGAAGAGAGAGAGAGAAGAGAAAAAGAGAGAGAGAGAGAGATGCACTTCTTATGGAGGTGCAGCAAACTTTAATTCATAAACATGTGTGCAAACCCTAAAAAAAGGAGGTTCATGTTATTCTAAGTATAGACAAAGTGGTTATTAAACAGAGCTATGACATCTTTTTATGTTGACTTTGTTCATGACTAATCACAAAGACAGTATATACAGAAATGTTATTCTTTAACCCTAGCAGTGCCATAGGTAATTTATGCCACCCACATTTCTATATTGAATCTGATATTGTTTCACTAAGAATAGCTGTTTTTCCTCTTAAAATCTTGAACAAGTTTATTGATTTTGAAGTGTGATGTTAAGGAACAGTGTTTGTATCAAACTGAATAATGCAAAACAGAATGATCATCAAACATGTAAAATCAAGTAAATTTTTTTGTTCACAATTGTAAGTTTTTGTGCATGCTGCTGGGATTTCATTAGTTTTATAGGCTTTATGTATTTTAGCCTATAGATGTTACTCCCAAGGTTAACATTGCTTTTCTTCTCCAAAATATTTAGGCTATATGTTGTTAGCAGTAAACTACAAAAGGACAATATTGGCTTTGAGTTAGAATGGTGAAAATATGAATTATTTTTCTTTTATTGAAATCAGCAGTCAATCAGATATGATTCTATTCAATGTAAAGTAACTAACTATTAAGCCACCAATGCTGATTTATCAAAAGAAATCTCTGCTTCAAGCTGAGCTGAAACAGATGACCATTTTTATTGTTAGAGATATTGGATTACTTTGCAGAGAAAAGAAGATAAAAGGGAAAAGAAAACACTGACAGACAAGCAAAGAAGAGGGAGGCGGAGAAAGAGGGTAGTAGAGAGAGGAGGGGAAGACACAGACAGAGAAAGAAAGACAGAGAGACAGAGAGAAAGAGAGAAAGAGAAAGGAGACAGAAAGAAACAGAATATTAAGGTGCTACTAATATAATTATTTGGTGTTGTCAAGGAAGAGATGCTCGCCTCAAGAAAATAACAGACCCATTATTTTCAGTGTTTAATCATGACCAAAATAATCTAATACATGGGTATTTCTGAGAAATAGAATATCTGTAGGTGTTAAAAATAGTGAGGCAATGACCAAGGCACCTATATTGTTGAAGGTCATGAAAACCTCAGAGATTTGGGTTGAATAACTGATCTTTTGGCAAAGAGCTTGGCAGCAACTTGACAACAGAATTTGTAATTTATATTCCAGTGGTATGTCTTTTTTTTTTCAAAGGTACACAAAGAATAGACTTCCAGCAGTTGTATTGCAACACTATAGGAACCGCAAAAACAAACCACTGGGATCTAAGCAGCCTGTGGGTTGATTTGTATTACTGATCATTTGGTGAAAGCTGTATCTACTGCAGCAGAATATCACTGAAATCTGTTCAAAGAGAATTAATGAGAATACAAAAAAAAAAAAAAAGTGGTTTACTGCTCATCTTGCAGGTAATAGTTGAATAACCACACAGATCTGCTGAAAGCTAGAAAGGTGTATGATGCGCTGAAAGTGAATGCAATTATGCTGATGTATATTTTGTACAAGTGCATATCCTGTAAATTTTACTGTGAGTAAAATGTGAATAAAATGAACTCATGTTCTTTGGCAATACATTCTTTTTTGTACCTGTTATTGTCAATTCATGTTGTCAGGCTGTTATTGACCTTTTTTGACCCCTTTTTTTCCCTTCAACTAAAAGTGAAGAGTTCTGTGGGTGTGGTCCATTGTATTGGAGCTTGACATGGTAGTCAAAGTGGAAGTTTTTAACAAAAAAGAGCAACAGAGTCTTAATACTTTGCACTAAATGAAAACAGAATTATAAATTTTTTTCAATGATTCTCTTTTTACTTTCATTTCAGAATAGCTGTCATATGTGTTTTTCAAGATAAGCAGAGGTAAGAAATGAATATCACTTTTTTGCATTTTTTGGGGTATTGGGTATAGCTGAGTTAAACTTCATGGCACAACGAACAGCATCTGGGGGAAATTTAGGTTAATTGTACATTAGTCATGTAGTCTGATATATTTGACCAACTATTTTGGTAAATTTGGGCCTGATCTGGGCCGTATAGATGTCTTGTGGTTATCTTGACTAACATTTAAATTAAATTAATGATAGATAGGTACATGTTACATTAACCCTAATTTGTTCTGGTGCAGGTTTTGGGGTGCCACTATATAAGCTTCGCTTCGCTAGCTTGATATGTGGGTTTGTTTAAAGATTAAATCGAGTTCTGGTCATGCACTTACATCGTGGAAGAAATTGTCTCAAAGCAATTGTGAAAGGTTGATCATGTCTAGATAAGAATTAGTGTATAATGTAAGGTTTTGGAATCATCAAAATGATAAGCAATGAAAAGTACATGCACTGCACACAGAAATGGATACATGGGACTGCACACACATGTGGCTTGAATGTTTGGCCCAAACACTTAGGCTATTTTAGGCTATTTCTCTCCATGAGAGCATTTGAAGAGCAATCCTTTTCAGGGGACATTTCTACTATGATGTTCTTCCAAACTGACATAAAAGGAATGAGAAAGCTCACAAATTATTTTTCACTATTCCCAGAACTCGATTCTCTTTAAAGTCACATTATTCAAACAAGCCAAGGCATGGGTTGTGTAACTATCACTTGTTAGATTATGGCAATTCATCATGTGAGATTAATTTAAAGTGATGGAATGAGAGTAATAACTTATCTGCTGGATATGTATGACAAATAAGTATTTAGGACAATGGCAATTATAATCTATGTCATAAAATTGATGAATTTAAAGAAAATGTTATCAATTGGATGGTTCAAGTTAACCTGGATTTCAAATTGATACTTCATTTAAGATCCAGTAGTGATACACCGACATATAATACAGTCGATGTTGTTTCTATGTTCCTTTCATGAACATATAACTTTTATATTTGTTTTCAAACTTACAGAAAGTTACAGAAGTAAGCCTAATCTTTATCTCTTTCAAGAAATATGTTGCTAAAATTAAGATGAAAATGATGAATTTTCTTCCTAATGATGCAAGGGTTTTCTTATGATTTATGGGTGATTTTTGAGATGCATTTAGCCATTAATAATGTAAGTACCACCCCACCCACGCACCCTCATGCTCAGCACTTATTTCCTACTTTTTGAAGAGTCGTTAAAGAAAATGACAAGGAAGATTTATGAGGAAATAAACTGCAAGCTGTTCAGGAGTTCTGGTTTTTAGCATCTCTTTCTCTTTCTCTTTCTCTTTCTCTTTCTCTTCTCTTTTTCTCTTTCTCTTTCTCTTTCTCTTTCCTTCTCTTTCTCTTTCTCTTTCTCTTTCTCTTTCTCTTTCTCTCTCTTTCTCTTTTTCTTTCTTTTTCTCTTTCTCTTGTTCTCCTTGTCTCCCTCTCTTTTCACTTCACTCTCCTTCTTACTTTGCTTCCCAACTCGCTCTTTCTCTTTTTTATCTTGCTCTGTGGTTACTTTTTCTCTCCCTTTTTACTTTTTATCCCTCCTGTTTTTCTTCATCTCTCTCTTTCCCTCATCTCTTTCTCTGGCCCTCTCCATCCACTCTCACTCTCTCTCTCTCTCTCTTTGACCTCTGCCTCTTCTCTCTCCCTCTCACCACTCCCTCTCTCTGCCTCTTTTGATCTCTCTCTCTCTTCTTCTTCCTCTTCTCCCACTCTTCATTCCTTCCTCCCCTTTCCTTTCCCTTCACCCTCTCTTCTCTTCCTTTTCTCATTATCGTCCACTCTCTCCCTCTATTTTATTTCATGATATGTCTTTCTCTTTCTACTTGTCTGCTCTGAATGCTCTCCCTCCTCTCACACACTCTCTCCCTCTCCCTCTCTCATTCTCTTGCTCTCTCATTCTTGCTGTCTCCTTTCCTCTCTTTTCTTCTCCTTTCCTCTCTTTTCTTCTCTTTTCCTCTCTTTTCCTCTCTTTCTTTCCCACTGCTCATGCAATATGAAGATGTTTACTGTCTCCCCAAACCTCTCCTGATAAATCAGGAGAGCTGGCGAGGTGATTTTTGTCACTCTCTGGCATCTTTTCCTCTGGACGACTTGTTCCTGTGTGTCTTTTCACACCTCTCGTCAGAGGTAAATCATTGCTGACATTTGAAAATGTGTTGATCCTTTTGTCTTTTTGTTCTGGGAGATTGAGAGATGGGTAGTAGGGAAGTATGAGAAATGAGGTCTCACCAGCCATGAAATAAATGTGTCACGCATTTCGAAAAGACACAGATGATCAGAGTATATCAGCAGATTTCATATATCAAGCTTCATAACATTTCTACAAGAAATGTCATTGCGCTGAGCAAGTTCAATTTATTAGTGAATGCACGTAGGTGGCATGGTCGGCACAGTTTGAATTTTGAACTGGTTTCGATACTACTTTAGTGTTAATGTTACTCAAATTTTTCAAAACTGAACATTCAAAGTGTTTTTTTTCACAAATATTGTCATAACGGTTTGATTATTGAACTGGTTTTGGAGTTTCTACCTTGCATAATTCATACTTTCTCTGTGTGTATATTAGAGGCTTTTGGTTGAATATAGCCACGGCATAGACAAACCTCAGTACACAGTCTTACTGGTAAAATTGATTAGGGATCAGCTTTTTTTAACTGGCTCCCCTTGGCATATAAATTTTGAAAATGGACTGCTCTTTGGACTTTAAGATTAGATTGGATTGACCTAAATTAGGAATTAGTATTCTAGTGAAAGTGGAATATGGGTGTGTGCTGAGATTATTTATGAAGCTGACTGGGAATCAGATGTCAAAATGGTGTGATAGAAAGATGTAAATGATGTTGCCCTATCAGCTATGGAAGCTCCCCATCTGTACAACAAAGGAGATATATAGATATAGAGAGAGAGAGAGAGAGAGAGAGAGAGGGAGATAGGTGTAGAGAGGTGATGAGAAAGATAGAGAGAGGAAGAAAGAGAGAGGGAGGGAGAGAGATAGGGCCAAAGATTTAAGAGAGGAAGAGAGAGGGGGGATAAAGATTAAAAGAGGGAATGTGTGTGTGTGTGTGTGTGTGTGTGTGTGTTTGAGATAGAGGAAAGAGAAGGAAATCATATTCCTGACATTTCTGAAGTCAGCTTTTGACAAAAATAAAGTTTATTCCATTTATCATTTGAAAATGGCATGTAAAAGCAGTTGTAGTGAAATGCTGTCAGACAAAGATAACAAACTTCAAATTTATTGCTGAGTGCCAGATCACATCAAGAATCTTAATAGCTTAAATTGCCCTCAGCTGTTCAAATCAGTCCTACAGAAAATGGAAAATATATGGGATGTGTTGATGAAAAGGGAAGAGATGTTTTCCCTTGGGTCAATTTATATGTATGCTTTAATGTATTGTAATTAGTTTTTGTCTTGAAAAAAAGACAACAGCTGCTCTATTTCGTCAAAGAGAAAGTGGTGATGGGGCTTGGGTTGCGATTGGGTTGTGATGAGGGGCAAATAAGCTACAGCTTTTACATCTCTACACCCAAGTAAACCCAAGTAAGTAAATAAATAAGGTTATGGTTAGGATTAGGGCGAGGTATATTAGCTGCGGGACTTGTGGTTTTGAAACTTTAAGTTAGCGAAACTTTAAGTTATTGAAACAAAGACTCACTAACCACGACGAGGGTTCACACGGGCTTGAAACTAAAAGCTGAGCGATCATCGTTGTTAACACCGGAAGTAGATACTGCTGATTGTGTGTACATTACAGATACATATCCTGTGTTCATAATTCACGCAAAGGGTATGACCCGGAAGTTTAACATGAACAGAGAGGTCATTGTTTACTACGAGCTTGCGAAACTTAAAGTTTATTCTGTCCACATGGTCCGAAACTACGATGGAAGACCCCCCGCTGCTCGTGGTTTCGGCGTTAACCATAAGCTTGCTTGTGGTTCTAGAACTACAAGTAAACTTAAAGTTTTGAAACTACGAGTCTGTTCATATGGTCTGAAACTACAAGATAACTACAAGTTAACTTAAAGTTTTGAAACTACAAGCGAAACTTAAAGTTTAACTCCTTTCATGTGAACCTGATATAGTGGGGTCTGGTTTGAATTCAGGAATTCAGTCAATATTAAAAATTTAGTGGAGAGGAATTGTCACCAGACTAAGTGGGTAGAATCCTCATCACTGTTCAATCAGGGCCCTGTTTCATAAAACTTGTCATCAGTGACAAGTTGCAATAACTGTTATAAGCTACTGAAATCCTTGCATCTGATTGGCTGAGAGCAAATTTGTTAGTAAAAATCACTGACAAGACACTTGATGAAACGCCCCCAGGAAGGGCTGCTCAAAATGTTGTTGTCATGAAACAAACGAATATCGTCTGTTTGAAACCAGAAGGGCTTTAACTCATATCATTTTGTACAGAGTTAATGCCCTTCTGGCTCCAAACAGACGATATGAATATCAGTATTCATGACAAATCGGTTCTGGAAAGATATGGGATGGAGATATTGATGCCACCCGCAAATGGGAAATCATCAGGTGACACAGAGTTCCCAAAGTGAAAAGATTAATTTTGTTTTTTAAACAGAAAAGAATTCTCCTTATCCAGAGCAATGCACACTGAGTGAAGCAAGTTGATTGAAGTATAGTGGAAGGGAGGCGTGTGCTCTTCATTTAATCATGATGATTCTTGTATCCCGCCCTACCATCCTCCCTGAAGATACTGCATTTAGATGGACAAGAAAAACAAATCCCATTAGATTTTGTTGTGATTCTATTGACACATTAAGTGATTTCTGACTGCAGTTTTAATGCTTACTGCCAGACATGACTCCATTATCAAGCTACTGCCTAGCACAGGTAACAAAATCTATCTAGGGTCTTTGCACTCTTGTCAGATAGGTCATTGTACTCCTTGTGGAAGAGCAGACATCAACTTTTATGGCATCACACTTACCCTTATTAAGGAATCATTTTAAGGATGTTGTCAGAAAGAAGGAGAGTTCTGCTGGTATCTCTTAATTTAACAATTGTGAAAACACGGGGGGGGGGGGGGGGGGGGGGGGGTCTGAATCCTTAAGATCCTCCAGTATGTACCCTTGTTGATGTTAAGTCCTGTAAGTGTATTCTGGTTTTTACATAACGTCCTCACAATTTTCATATTAATGTTGGAGACCTCTGTAGTACAAAAAAAGGGTAGAAAAGAAAAAGAAAAAAGATAATACTGTGTGTGTGTTATCATGAAGACTTTTGATGTTGTATCTTCTGTATTTTATAAAGTAAATCCATATATTGTCCTCGTTTTTACAAACTGACGAATCCGTGGATTCGTCCGTGGATTTAGGTGTATTTAGATAACAGAATTTGCTTTTGCATGTATCAATATATACATTAAAAGAAAGCTTATGACTTTAATTTTGAAATGGTGTATGTCATTATGTATATAAATACAGAATAAGGAAGCACTGGCCATTCAAACACGATTTGACGGTTTGTAAAACCGTTTTCTCTAAAGCACCTATTTGCACGCATGCACGGATTCGTCAGTTCGTAAAAACGACAACAATAGTCACCATTTAGATCCTGTGACATTGCCAATAAAAATCCATACAACTCTGAAGACATATAGATGGAAAGAGGATATGTTATTGAACTCTATACTGTACATGTAGCTCATGCCAAACTTCTGTCAAGCCTTGATGTGAGATTCATCCTCCATAGTAATTACTGAACTATATGTGTTTCCTTGCACTGCTGACGGTACATCAGAAGAAGAATAGTTTGTTGAACTTGTTCAAATGTTATTAGAAGAATATATCCCTGTCAGTCCATACATCATGTCTCTTGAGATAAAATGTAAATTATCACTTTTATATTACCTGAGCTGGGTTTTCATTTCCTTAATAATTTCTCAGAACCTTTACCAGAATCAATCTATAAATATGCTAATTAAGGTTTATGCTGGCTGCAAAAATTTCATTAAGCTAATCAAGTGTCAGTTGTGGGCATTGCTTTTCAGTGTCATCTCCAAAAGTAGATTGATTATGAAATATTCAAATTAGAAAATGACCGAAAGCTTCCCATCTGTATAATGGTATTTGGAAGTTTGCAAAAATAGCACATTCTATAATTTTGCCCCAAAGAAAGTGTGCCGTTTATATTGACTTCTGTTTGCAGTTTAATTCCCCAAATAGAATGTGAATACGTAATTATAGAGGCAATAAAGCACAGTCCTGTGACCTGGTTAGGGGTTGAGAAACCATCCTGTTAGTACCTGTTAATATGGAGATTGATAGACAATTCTCATTTTTGGAAGTGGAGGTGGTGCATGCATGGTGTGGGAATAAAGCGATTCTGCTGGTAAAAGGGGGGTAAGTCTCAACACATTCATCAATAAATTTATCAACAGCTGCAAAACAAGGGTTCAAAATGTATGTTGGCTGGTCATGATGTAATTTGAAAGTGAGTTGGGTCATTTATGAGACTAATCATGAGATATTGTTTGAAAATCTGCTAAAAGTGCTTGGAAGGGTACAAAACCCCAAGGCAGAAAATATAGGTGGGTCATCCCCCCCCCCTTCCTCCTTCCTCAAGTTCCATCACCAGTGGCATTTTATGCATATTTATTTCAGAATTCTGTTATCTAGAACAGTGCCATGAAAAAGACATTAACAATAATAGTTTGCACTTTAGGTCATTTCTTTCATATTCCATAAATTCTGAAGTTCAGCTAATATAACAATAAGATATGTGTGGATGGAGGATATTGAATTCTATTTTGGTCTATCTGTTCAGCCTGCCTTTATTTTTGTTTATCTGTAATGCGAAATCTTTGTGCCAGATAACACAGTATTTTATTGGAAGATGTAATCTTTAGACCTATTTCATAGGGGATAATGTGATAACCCATTTTACAGGTCTCAGGATGGAATGATTGTTCACTTGTAACATAGAGGGTGATATGTTTTTTTGTTTTTTTTACCATTATTTTTATTTGTTTTTATGTTTGGTGATGTCGCACAAGCAAGAGGAGAATACAGAGCTGAAAACATTTAGGATTATTTTTTTTCTACATATGTAAAGGATATGTTAATCGTTTCAATTTGGAAGAGACTAGGCAAAAAGAATTTTAATTTTGAATAGAAAGTATGAAATAAACATGTCAAATGCATGCTTTATATTATTGTCTACATTGGAATATGATCCCATAATTCTCCAACAATAACAACAAAATGAAGACGGAAGCAAGTTCACTTAAGTAAGTCAGATTTGTATTAGTCACTATCAAACAACTTCTTTTCTCTTTAAATTTCTGTAGAGCTAGCTGTAATCATATAAGCAATGATTCTGATGGCAGAAGATTTTCACCTGACTTTTCTCTTTGAATGATACTATTTCTCTTTCCCTCTCTTGTTTTGTATTGTTTGACTGGAGGTGATAAGTCTTTTAGAACCAAGGTGTTCTTCAAATGAAATTTGCAAGCATAACAATCCTTCTCAGCATAATACAATTAAGAATTTGATCAGCAGTAAATTTAGCTTAATATAAACGGGGGATTTGGGGAATTTTTAAAATGTGTTCACAAAATTTTCTCATCATACTTTACCTTGTTAAAATCAATTTTAACATATAGATTTCTTTCCACATATGTATACATTCAAGATTGAGGCCATATGTAATATCCTACACTGTGGATTAAACTTGTTCATGAATACCTCGATCATGACATATTGAGGCATACCAATCTCTGACTTTGATTGTGCTTATGTTAGTCACCATGCATTCAGTAATAAGACAAAATGCTTAATTAAATGAGTAGTCAGGCATGTAAATCATCGTGCCTGAGACAGTAAATTGGTGCAAGTTGTTATTTTAATTATATTTATGATGCACCCAGTCTAAACACCACAAATCCCACTGCATGTGGGACTACATGCTGCCTTAGAAAGCAGATGAGTGGAGTGAAAGGGAAGTGCCTGGACGCATGTACATAGTATTTGAACTTTGCATGAAACCACTTCTCGTTCAGTCCCAGGAGTATATAGGGAGGATATTATTCTGTGAGGCTTGGATCTCGATGACATTTTCAAGTTTGTTGACTTTAAACTTGTCATGATCTTGGATTGCACAAGAGGAATCCCAGGAAGATCATCAGTGGTCAGTCATCCACGATATTTAACTAGATCGCTTGTCAGTCATGTAAAAACTAAACTAGATAATTAGAATAAAGCTGTCTTCAGTGAAGTGCCACATATTTGGAAATAAGGTTGGCTTGGTACAGAATGTTAGAGGAAATCCGTGCCCTCTTTAAAAACCCACATTATTACAAATAACAACTACCATGATTTTATAAGAAATATTCTCACAAACAATCAAATTGCAGTTGCTTCAGTAACTTACTTCAATCATGATTACTTTTTATTGATGACAAGTTATGAAATGGTTTATAAAAGGGATTTATCACAGGGATATGCAAGTATGAAAAATATAGTGACAAGCAAAACAGAAGGGGAAAAAAGGTTCTCAAGTTTGAAGGGCATGTTTTGGCAATACATAGGGAAGGGGTATTGCCACCCCTATTTCTAGCTGTCAGAAACTGTCATTGCCCCCATGAATTATAAAGAATAATGTCACCTGGGCCCCGTTGCATAAAACTTACCATCAGTGATAACTCTGCTATCAATGGTAACTACCATCACTCAACAGCCAATCAAAATCAAGGTTTCCATGGGAGTTACCATTGATGGCAAAGTTACCATTAATGGTAAGTTTTATGCAACAGGGCCCAGTAGTTTCATATCAGGTGTAGATAAACTATGGTATGACAGTGGAGCTGAGGATACATTCCAATTTTATACTTTCTATCTGACCTCTTGTAGAGAGAAATATCTAAAATTTTTATGCAAACACCTAGAAAGGGTTAAAAAACATTTCAGGTCTGGAAAGACCAAAATATAATATATATCAGTCATGTACATCAGAAAATATTGAGTATTTTTTGTGTGTTTATAGCATAGAATTACACTGGATGTCCAAGTGCCTTCAAATGCTTATCTAGTTATGTTTTCCAGTGACAAAAAAATATCTATGAGCTATTGAAATTGTCATTTTTTCAGTTTAGCAATGACAGTAAAATTGTAGTTTTTGTATTAATTTTTGAAAATTCCTGTTAAAATTATGATTTTTTTTTTCATTACCTAAATATTTGTTACCTCAATCCAAATGCCAAAGTTTACCTTGAGCACCAATATATTATTATTATTATTATTGTTGGAGGAATTAACTTACAATTGAAAAAATAGTGATAATACACTATGTCTGCTAACTTTTCTTGATTAATCGAGATGTACTTGTATTATAAACTTTATGAATCACAGCAGCAGCTTAGAAAAGAAGTAGCTGTATAAAATCTGATTTATTAAGAAAATACTCATTTAGAGACATTTTGTTTAACAATTTTCTTTGATTCACTGTCAATTAGGTTTCTAGCACAGATCTATTTTTGTGCTCCATCCCTCGATTTCCTCATAAATTCACCAGCCTAATGAAGAGTTGTTCATTGATGTGTTGAGAGGTTCTGCACAACACAATAAAGTTCCCAGCACAAGCCCTTTTACTTTACTACTGTGAATTGTAGCTTTTATTGGTACAGATTTTTTTCATAGATTTCTGGAGAAAAGGTTTTGTGTTGTTTTAATTGCGGATTTTGGTGAATTTAATCTTTGGAGATAAACTTGCTGTTAGTGGTTTGTAATAATTTTATTTTAATCCCTCTTGGAAGGAAAACTGAAGAATGTATCTAATGTACTAATAAGCAATTTCATCAAAAGTGTATTTTTAATTTACTACTTATATTTTGACAATAATGTTGTTAAAATTTCATTATCACGTAGGTCTGCATTTGGTTTAAATCTAGTAATCTATAGATTAATCATTACAGAGTTAACCTGGGCCCTGTTTCATAAAACTTGTCATCAATGACAAGTTGCAATAACTGTTACAAGCTACTGAAATCCTTGCATCTAATTGGCTGAGAGCAAATTTTTCGGTAAAAATCACTGACAAAACGCTTGATGAAACGCTCCCCAGGACCAATCAAGTCGGTGGAAAATGGTATGATGTTAATGATTACCATCAGTTATCACCAATATGATCAAAATACCCTGATAGAACTGAACACACTGAATCATAATTCACCCAATTAGATATTCTACTTGACATCTTTTTTTTTTCAATTAGCTCCATTATCTACCCCAATATTTTCCCTGTGAAAGAACAAAGTGAAGAAAGATGTCATACCATTGTCAAAATCTAGGCTATTTTACACAACTTGAGCTGGTTGCTATGACAACAGATGCCACAAAACTATTATTCATAGGATGAAAGCGGACTGATTCAAAGCACTTGTCACCGACTCCAATCCTTCAGATCAAACACATGTAATTTGGGTAATTGGTGTATACCAGCATCTGACGCAATCTCCTTGGTTGCCTAGCAACTGGATGGAAGAGTCTGACTTGTTTTGAAGTTCTCTGACAGTTATGACCATTATTATCTCAAGAGAGAGAAAAATGTATGGAGCGATGCGTGGCGGCTCAATATTTCTATCGGCTTTTATTGCATTTTATCTTATTCCTTGTACAGTGCTGAGAGCAATGCATAGGGATCATCACATTGCAATTAGATTGAAGGGGTCAAAAAACTACCCAACCTGTCCAAAACCACGATGTATATACTGTAGTCCGATATGTCTTCTTTTGTTCTTTTTGCATTTGGATTATGTATTGTTTTTATTCTTAATGTGTATACAGGTACTTAGTGCTCAAGTTCCCCTTAGAATGAAACATATCCAAAAGTTTGCTTTAATTTTGTGTTTCCTCTACAGCTATACATTGTGGTTTGGTAGTCGCTTTAGCTCTTGATTGGTTTGTTACTGAAAATTTATTACAATAGTGGATAATGAAAGTTTAGGCATTAGGAATTTGAACAGCTCCTGTTCAGGAGGCTAAAATTGACCTGTTACACTTTCTCCATTTTACTTGATGAAACCTGGTGCCCAAAGCAAACTGATATTTCATGGGTAATAACAGAGGGTTTGACCGGGGATGGAGGAAAGCTGGTATCTAGGGTCATCAGTTCTGTGGTGGGGGAGGGGAGGGGGAATGTCCCCCTATCATTTCAGAAATAACTGTACAACATATGGAGTGTTCAATTTTGATCCCTTCTTCCCCCCCCCCCCCCCCCCCCCCCCTTTCATGGAGATGCTCTGATGCCCTTATTGGTATCAACCAATATATCGTCTGCTTGGATCCAGAAGGGCGTTAAGTCCCATCATTTGTACAGAGTTAATGCCCTTCTGGCTCCAAACATACAATATATGAATGTCAGTTGCTATGTCGTCTGCTGAGAGTCAGAAGGTTATTAACTCATTTACTTTCGAATAGATTTCCGCCCTTCTGGCTCTCAGCAAAGGGTGTATGAGACAGAGACATTCATTAATCTTGCATCATGAGTTATACTTCAATGATTATTTGGCAGAATCCACTTCCACTAAGAACATTATCTATGATGATGATTCAAAGCAATTGCTAACATTAATCAACTTTAACTTCTAGTGAGTAGATGAGGGGAGAAAGAGGGGAGCAAGAGGGGAGATGAGGGATGCTCTTCAAAAATAGGGAAGGAGTAAAAGGGTCAGAGAGGGATAAAAGTGAGTGCAAAGAAAGAAATACAGTGGAAACAAGAAACGGTAGAAGGGGTGATTATCAAAACCATATATATAAAGATCTGTTGCATTGGTCAAGTATAGTAATGAAGAATATACTGTGTTATAAACATACTAAGCTTGGAAGTGTGAGAAGAAATACTTTTTCACTTCATAATACTCCCAAATTCATCATATTTCATTCTGTTTTGGGAAATTTTATGATTTTACTCTATTGTGTGCTGGTGTCCCATTAAAAATGAATTTATACCTTTTGTTAGATGAGAGAGCTGTTTTGATATTTCACGAAAGACAGCCTTGCAAACTTTTTGTGATGTAACTGTATAACTTGATTAGTTTTTACTTATAGCCAATGAAAATCCAGACCTTTTTTGTCTTCTAATATTACTGCGAAGGAAGTGAACTAGAAAATGATTATAAAACTAGGCCCAACCATCTTTTGTTGGTTAGCAATGTTCTGTTTCTTTCTGTTTGAGAGGATGATTGTTTTTAGAAAGTGCGATGGCTCAGTGGTTTCGTAGCTGGGAGGACTCAGGTTCAAAACCATGTGGATGCACTAGTGCCCTTTGGTAAGGCATTAATCCTTATTAGCAAGTCCTTCGGAGAGGACGTAATGCTGTAGGTCCCCTAGTTGCTTACTTACAAGCAAGCAGTCAGGTAAAATAAACCTTTTCAACCCTTTTTTCTGTAAAAGAAAAAAATGAGAATTGCAAGATTTGCATCAGATCTCTTAGACACTATAAAGTGAGAAATCAACTCTGCTCATTTTTCTATTTTATTCAATTGCCAGCCTCGCAGTCTGTATCACCCAAGTCTTGGTTGTATAGCTACCCTGTACATGTAATTGATCCAAAATTGGTAATAAAGTTAAGAAATCATCACATGCATGAATACATTCACTTGTTTACGCTGCCCCAGGGCTATAATCACAATTTGTTCTGAATTTTCTGCCATAAATCAATAACTAATCAAATCCAGCCACTTTGAATTATTCTAGCCCACTTCTACACTCGAGAGCAATATACATTACATTAGACTTTTGCAGTATTTCAAATTATGACCATCATTGTGCGTATATTGTCTGCTGAGAGCTGGTATTAACTCATATACTTTTTTAATACACAGAGTGTTAATGCCCATCCAGCTCTCAACATAAAATATAATCTTTTTAGAGCTATAAGGATGCTTACTCTATTAAGAGGGGCATGAATTATGCTCTTATGGTCGTCAGCAAAGATATCATGTGCTAAGAGCCGAAAGTGCATTCACTTATTTAGTTTAACGTACATGTATAATCAATGCCTCTCTATAGCTATCGACAGACTATAATTTATCCTTTGTAACTTGAATCTGATTATTGTATACTGTACATGGAGCTACAATGTGTATGTACAAAGTGCCCAAGGGGGTCAGACAAATCATTATGCGTTGTGTAATCTGATAAATGGTGGAATTATATGTTTTAGAAAATGTATTTGAAAATTCCATGGAAATCTCAAGGATACTATAGTTCCCAAAAATGAAGAATGGGAGGAGGGAGAGCGATGTAGCTGTGGAAATTTCTGGGGGAAAATAGTGCTTCTGAACAAATCTCTCTTCTTCTGTTAAAGGGAAGGTTGAGTTCTGGGAAAGGTAAAAAATAATTTGTGAGCTTTCTCATTCTTATTATGTGTTTGGAAGATTATGCATTGTAGATATGTCCCCTGAAAAGGATTGCTCTTCAAATGCCCTCGCATTAAAAATATGTCAAAAAACAACTGAAATGTTCCGGCCAAACATTTGTGTGTAGTCCCATATACACATTTCTGTGTGTAGTGCGTGTAACTCTCAGCAGGATCGAGTCAATTTCTTATCATTTTGGTGATTCCAAAATCTTACAGCATACACTGATTCTTATGTACTATATAATCAACCTTTCCCAATTGCTTTGAGACAGATTATTTCACATTACAATCTCATGACAAGAACTCAACTTTATCTTTAAAACCCTAGCTAAAAGAGCTGCTGTGCTGCTCCCCATTTTCACTCTTCATGTAGATTATCCCTTCACACTAATAGTTGTTGGGGGTTATCGTCCAGGTGTGAAAGGCTTGTGGGTTAATTTTTGTGGATTCATTTTGGAGTGGACTAAGAATGCCCAATACTGAGACATAGTACTCATTTAAATGTAGTATTCTTTGATATTGATCATATTGTCGGGGTCATTATTTAGGTGTGAAAGGCCCATGAGTGCATCCCTAAGATATGGATTCAAGGCAGAGCAGAGAAGAAATGTGTAATATTGAGACATGACACACAATTACTTTGGCAGCATGATGGAAGATTTTTCAGAATTATTTTATCAGTGTGAAAGGGGTTATGAGTGCCTCCTTATGACATGGATTCAACTTGGAACAGAGTAAAAAAAATATATATATTGAGATGTGATGCCCAGTGACAGTTCTTTCACTCTTGAAGTTGTTAGGTGTGAAAGGGTTGTGAATGGCTCCATGAGATATGGATTCAACTTGAAGCAGAGTAGAAATGTTGAATATGGAGACGTGACACACAATTACTTGGGTAGCATGATGGAAGAGTTTTCAATGTAAACACCAAGGCATGGAGGTTGAGTCTTATAAATCAATGTCACAGAACTACAGGGGAAGAAATCATTAATTTGAGAATATCATAGAAATTGAGCTTCCCTAGATTTGAAACGGTGAAAGTGATTGGTTATGTACGTGGTTTATTTGTTAGAGAACCAATCTGTTGATAGGTATTAAATTTATGACCTGTAATCAAACTGAGAATTAACAGCTTTTGAGTTAGGATGACAACTTTTATTCATGAGCATGGGGTAGTCACTTTCCAGAAGAGAGGATAGAGAGACAAGAGGATATTAGAGAGAGAGAGGGGGAGAGAGAGATGGAGAGGGAGAGAGAGAGAGAGAGAGAGAGAGAGGGAGAGAGAGAGATGGAGAGGGAGAGAGGAGGGATGGGGGAATTAACATCACCAATTAGCTATACAACCTTTAAAAATTGGATGATTAATTTCAAACACAAATCATCCTTATTGCCATTTGAACTTTGTTTTATTGCCATTTGAACCTTGTTTTAGTACTCCCCTTGAAAGCAAGCACTTTTGGTGAAATAGGCCACAGCTTCCACTCTTTAAATGAAATGTTGTCTTAACCCAGTTGTAAAATCCCTGCTTTTTGCCGTCAGATATCATAGGTCATTTACCATCAGACCATATATGTTTGCACCAGGAAATGAATAATCAGCCTTCCAGACTCAATTGATTCGGTCTATCAGACGAGGCAATCTGTGAGGCAAGGTGAATATGTTCACCTTAACTTAAGACACTTAGGAATATGATTGCTGTAGAGTCATTGAGGCATGATAGCTCAGTGGTAAAGCATTGGCGTCAGAACCAGGCTCCTTTCACAAGTACTCTGACAGTCACTCAAATAGGATAGATTAATGAACTTTCGGTCCATCAGACGAGGCAATCTTTGCGGCAAGGTGAATATTTTCACCTTAAAGGGGTTACCCAATGCTGAAACAATGTTAGTTCATTTAAAAGATCATGATTTTATTAGAAGAAAATCATCTGCCTTAAATTTTTTTTTTAATTCTTGTTGCCAGAAAATCCCCGAAATATGTAAGATTTCAGGATATTTTGGCCCCTCAGCTGTGTCCCAATTTCAGCTAGGTAACCACAATGACGTCAAAGTGGTTACCTTGTCGCGCAATTATAGCAAAATGCGCGCAAGGTGTAATGCATTTTGTACAGTCTAGCGCGCAACACATCTGCAATACGCGAACCTGGGTAACCACTTTGACGTCATTGTGGTTACCTAGCTGAAATTGGGACACAGCTGAGGGGCCAAAATATCCTGAAGTCTTACCATATTTCGGGGATTTTTCTGGCAACACGAATTTTAAAAAAACTTAAGGCAGATGATTTTCTGCTAATAAAATCATGATCTTTTAAATGAACTAACATTGTTTCAGCATTGGGTAACCCCTTTAAGACACTTTACGAATATGATAGCGGTAGAGTCATGGAGGCGTGATAGCTCAGTGGTAGAGGAGTGGTCTTGTAACTTGGAGGTCACAGGTTTCAAAACCAAGCAGATGCACTAGT